>ML663561.1:634330-696373 GCA_007570785.1 Antilocapra americana
ATAGGATGGACTGGTTGGATCTCCTTGCAGTCCAAGGGATTCTCAAGAGTCTTCTCCAACACCACAGTTCAAAAGCATCAATTCTTCGGTGCTCAGCTTTCTTTATAGTCCAACTCTCACATCCATACATGACTACTCGAAAAATCATAGCCTTGACTAGAAGGACCTTTGTTGGCAAAGTACTGTCTCTGCTTTTTAATATGCTGTCCAGGTTGGTCATAATTTTTCTTCAAGGAGCAAGCCTCTTTTAATTTCATGGCTGCAGTCACCACTTGCAGTGATTTTGGAGCCCCAAAAAATAAAGTCTGTCACCGTTTCCACTGTTTCTCCATCTACTTCGTATGAAGTGATGGGACCAGATGCCATGATCTTAGTTTTCTGAATGTTGAATTTTAAGCCAACTTTTTCACTCTCCTTTTTCACTTTCATCAAGAGGCTTTTTAGTTCCTCTTCACTTTCTGCCATAAGGGTGGTGTCATCTACATATCGAAGGTTATTGCTATTTCTCCCAGCAATTTTCATTCCAGCTTGTGCTTATTCCAGCCCAGCATTTCTCATAATGTACTCTGCATATAAGTTAAATAAGCAGGGTGACAATATACAGCCTTGATGTACTCCTTTTCCTATTTGGAACCAATTTGTTGTTCCATGTCCAGTTCTAACTGTTGCTTCCTGACTTGCATATAGGTTTCTCAAGAGACAGGTCAGGAATTCTGGTATTCCCATCTCTTGAAGAATTTTCCACAGTTTATTGTGATCCACATAGTCAAAGGCTTTGGCATAGTCAATAAAGCAGAAATAGATGTTTTTCTGGAACTCTGTTGTTTTTTCGATGATCCAGCAGATGTTGGCCATTTGATCTCTGATTCTTCTGCCTTTTCTAAAACCAGCTTAAACATCTGGAAGTTCAGGGTTCACGTATTGCTAAAGCCTGGCTTGGAGAATTTAGAGCATCACTTTACAAGTGTGTGAGATGAGTGCAATTGTGCAGTAGTTTGAGCATTCTTTGGCATTGCCTTTCTTAGGGATTGGAATGAAAACTGACCTTTTCTGGTCCTGTGGCCACTGCTGAATTTTCCAAATTTGCTGACATATTGAGTACAGCACTTTCACAGCATCATCTTTTAGGATTTGAAATAGCTCAACTGCAATTCCATCACCTCCACTAGCTTTGTTCATAGTGATGGTTCCTAAGGCCCATTTGACTTCGCATTCCAGAATGTCTGGCTCTAGGTGAGTGATCGATCACACCATCGTGATTATCTGGGTCGTGAAGATCTTTTTTGTACAGTTCTTCTGTGTATGCTTGCATGTCTTCTTAATATCTTCTGCTTCTGTTAGGTCCCTCCCATTTCTGTCCTTTATTGAGCCCATCTTTGCATGAAAGTTCCCTCGGTATCTCTAATTTTCTTGAAGAGATCTCTAGTCTTTCCCATTCTATTGTTTCCTCTATTTCTTTGCACTGATCACTGAGGAAGGCTTTCTTGTCTCTCCTTGCTATTCTTTGGAACTCTGCATTCAAATGGGTATACCTTTCCTTTTCTTCTTTGCTTTTGGCTTCTCTTCTTTTCACAGCTATTTGTAAGGCCTTTCAGACAGCCATTTTGCTTTTTTGCATTTCTTTTTCTTGGGGATGGTCTTGCTCCCTGACCAGCCATATGCATACATATATCCCTCTCTCTTGGACCTCCTGCAGCCCTCACCCCATCCCACCCCTCTAGGTCATCACAGAGCACCAATCGGAGCTCCCTGTGCTGTAACAGCAGGTTCCCACTGGCTATCTGTGGTACACATGCTGGTATATTTATTTCAAGCCTACTCCCAATTCATCCCATTATCCCCTTCCTCCCCTGTGTCCACATGTCCATTCTCTACATCTGCATCTCTGCTCCTGCCCTACAAATATGTTTGTCTGTACCATTTTTCTAGATTCCACATATATGAGTTAATATGCAATATCTTTTTTTCTCTGGTAGCTCTGGTGGTAAAGAATGCTCCTGATACATGGGAGACCCAGGTTCAATCCCTGGGTTGGGAAGATCCCCTGGAGAAGGGAATGGCAACCCACTCCAGTATCCTCGCTTGGGAAATCTCCCAGACCGAGAGCCTGGCGGGCTAGCGTTTATAGGTTTGCAAAGAGTTGGACACGACTGAGCGACTAACACAGCTGTTTTTCTGACTTACTTCACTCTGTATGATAGACTCTAGGTCCATCTGCAGCTCTACAAATGACCCAATTTCATTCCTTACTTTTTTTTTTTAAAGAATTTATTTATTTATTTGTATTTTTGGCCATGCTGGATCTTTGTTACTGTGTGGGCTTTTCTCTAGTTGTGGTGGGCAGGGGCTTGTCATTTTGATGGCTTCTCTTGTTGTGGAGCACAGGCTCTGTGGCTTGTTAGCTCAGTAGTTGTGGCTCCCTGGCTGCAGAGCACAGGCTTCAATAGTTGTAGCGTAGGGACGTGTGGGATCTTCCAGGATCAGGAATGGAACTCATGTCTCCTGCATTGGCAGACGGATTCATTACCACTGATCCACCAGGGAAGACCTCTGCCTGCCTTTTATAAACGTTTTTGGACTTCCCTAGGGGTCCAGTGGTTAAGATTCTGTATTTCCACTGCAGTGGCTGTGGGTTGAATCTCTGGTCATGGAAGTTCAGCATGCCAAGAAGTGCAGCCAGAAAAATAAATAAAAGTTTTTAAGACTAGACTGAGACCAGTTCTATAATTCAGGATGATCTTACCACAAGATTCTTACCATAGTCAGTCTGCAAAGTTTACTGTAAGGTAACATATGTATATGTTACAGGGATCAGTTCGTTCAGTCGCTCAGTTGAGTCCATCTCTTTGTGACCCCAGAGACTTGGCTCCTGAAGGACCTTTATTTATGATATGGCACTTCTGCCCCTTCTTCAAAACTATCGCCTGCCACTCCAAACACCTGCTTCATCTTGTCCAGCTCCAGCTTAATTTTGTGATTGAGAAAATCTTATATTTAAAGTTTAGGTATAGGGTTCATAGAATTTGAGACTTAAAGTACAAGGGCTGTAGATGTGAGCCCCGTGTTGTGCTTAGTTGCTCAGTCATGCCTAATTCTTTGTGACTCCATGGACTGTAGCTTGCTAGGCTCCTCTGTCTATGGGGATTCATGCTCCAGGCAAGAATACTGGAGAGGGTTGCCATGCCCTCCTCCAGGGGACCTTCCCAACCCAGGGATCAAACCCAGAGCTCCCACATTTCAGACTGATTCTTTACTGTCTATGCCACCAGGGAAACCCTAGAGGGGGCCTTAGGTCTTGAGGGTGACCTCAATTCTGGGAGCATGTTTGCTCAAACCCAGAGGAGCTGAACTCAGAGTCCAGGCAACAGGAGGCAATGGCAATAGAGGATATAGTATTCATTTCTTCAAGGCAAATAAGAAAGGGGAAGTAGACAGGACCATACAGTTAATCTTAGCTTCATGAAGCAAGAGAAATCACCTGACTTGTACACTATAATAATTCCCTGACTCAGAGACCAAAGTTCTTTCGATTTTGCGTCTCTTATGCCCCTCCCCTTTTCAAGAGAATCTGGGGTGAAGAGCAAAAGAAGAGGAAGTTAGAAATTAACAAATAATGGCAGAAGGGCAAGGCTTGTTTCACCAGGTAACAATGAAAACCTTCAGGTCACAGAACCAGGCCAATTTGCTCTTCCCTTTCTTCTTCCTCTCTTCTCTCCGATAAAAAGCAGAGTGTCAGCCTTGTTTTAAATTTAAAGAGAGATATTCCTACATTCATTCTCAGTGAATTATGCTACAAGATTAATTATCTGCATCATAAGCTTTCTTATCAACCCCCACCACTGGCCTCTTCATCTGCCACCTATCTGTATAGTCTGTTGTTGTTTAATCACTAAGTTGCCTCTGACTCTTTGTGACCCCATGGACTGCAGCATGCCAGGCTTTCCTGTCCTTCACCATCTCCCAGAGTTTTTCTGTTGAGTTGGTGATGGTATCTAACCATTTCATCCTCTGCCACCCCCTTTTCCTTTTGCCTTCAATCTTTCCCAGCATCAGGGTCTTTTCCAATGAGTCAGCTCTTCGCATCAGGTGGCCAAAGTATTGGAGCTTTAGCCTCAGCAGTAGTCTGAGCTGGTTTCTTTTAGGATTGACTAGTTTGATCTCTGGAGAAGGAACTGGCAACCCACTCCAGTATTCTTGCCTGGAGAATCCTGTGGACAGAGGAGCCTGGCGGGCTGCCGTCTGTGGGGTCGCACAGAGTCGGACACGACTGAAGCGACTTAGCATGCATGCATGCATTGGAGAAGGAAATGGCAGCCCACTCCAGTATTCTTGCCTGGAGAATCCCAGGGATGGGGAAGCCTGGTGGGCTGCTGTCTGTGGGGTCACACAGAGTCGGACATGACTGCAGTGACTTGGCAGCAGCAGCAGCAGTTTGATCTCTGTACGGTCTAAATACCTAGTATCTGCCTGAGATTCAGGAATGAGTCATCCTCTGATCAAACAGGTGGCAGCGGTCACACCTGCAGAAACTATGTTCGGGCAGGTTGCTGGCAGCAGCAATTAGCACAATATAACTCGGGAGGAAAAAGTCCAGAGACAGAGCACCATGGCTTCTGACAGAGGTAAATGGTCAGGGGGCCTGAAATGTTCATATACTTGACAAACTCCAAAACTCTGTGTGTGCTTGCCTATATGTGTGTGTGTATGTGTCTGGTTCCATGTCTGGAAAATGTGAACATTTTCCAACTTTCCTATTTATTAATATCTTCATATTATTCTTAAACAGGAGTTCTTCTTATTGGTGGTGTTGTGATTATTAATACCACCTGTTCATACTGGAAATAATTTTGATCAGATGACACTAAAGCAACGCTTGTTTCATCATAACAAAAAAATCTTAAGTTAAAAAATACAACTACTAGGTGAAAATTTAAGATAGCAGCTGAAGTTCTAGCACCAGGGCATGTTAATGGATTATTTAAGGTTCTGTTACTTGGTGTTAGAAAAATTCGTGGGAGAGGAAGAACACCAGGTTGTGGAGGGAAATGATTTTCAGATGAGGTGGGTTTTGAACTTGGTCTTGAAAGGGCAGAATTTTGGTTGGCAAAGAGGAGGAGATTCCTGTTTGACTGACACCAGGAGCTTAAAAGAATTTTCCGAAGACTGTGTGTGGAATATAATGAATGAACTGATTAGGCTACAGAAGAGTTTTTGGAAGCAATCAGCAATGTGATTAGAAAGCAAGTTTGCTTTTTTTTTTTTTTGATTGGACTATAGTTGCTTTACAATGTTGTATTAGTTTCAGGTGTACAGCAAAGTGAAACAGTTATACATATACCTGTATGTATTCCTTTTAGAGTCTTTTCCCATATAGGTCATTACAGAGCGTTGAGTAGAGTTCCTTGTGCTATACGGTGTAGATCCTTATTATCTATTTTATATATAGTAATGTGTGTATATCAATTCCAACCTCCCAAATTTATCCCTCTCCCCACCCCTAAAAACAAATGTGAAGACATATTGGGAGTCTTGAATGCCCAGCTAAGGAAATTGAGGTTGACTTTTTTTATTTTAGATTTTTTTCTTTTTCATTTTGGTTTTGAGCAGTTTACTGTGTAATTTGTTTTTTTTGTTTGTTTGTTTGTTTTTGGTAAGACAAAATATTTGGAGAGTTTGTGAATAGCATGCGTGCGTGCTCAGTTGTGTCTGACTTTTTGCAGCCCCATGGACTGTAGCCCACCAGGCTCTTCTTTCCATGGGATTTCTCAGGCAAGAATACTGGAGTGGGTTGTCACTTCCTCCTCCAGGGGATCTTTCTGACCTGGGGATCAAACCTGAGTCTCCTGTGGATCCTGCATGGCAGGCGGATTCTCTACCACTGAGCCACCTGGGAAGCCCTGTGAATAACACGGAGATGACTAAAAACAGTGCTTTAGACACATTTACTTGGCACTTAGCCTTTTTGTGTGTGTTGGCTTTTGCCTTTGGCCTCACCATGCAGTATGCCGGATCTTAGGTTCAAAAGCAGAGACTGTGTCCCTGCCCCTGCAGCTGAAGCAGGGAGTTTTAACCACTGGTCCACCAGGGAGATCCCGAGAGAAAATCTTCCAACTACATTTTCTGATATGATTTGTGGGTTTAGAAGAATAGAGCCTTTTTTCTTAGTGGTTCGATTTGTACATATGGGTGTTACTTGACGTGATCATCTCTTGGTCAACAGGTCCTCCAGCGGGAGATCCCACATTGAGGTAAGAATTCTACTATCATAGTGCACATTTACTTCAACCCAGAATAGATGAGCATGTAGGAGCAGGAGGACTACATATTCCTTACTGTTCCTTTCCTCTTTTCTGATGCTTCCATTCTTTGTTTTTGCAACTCCATTCCTTATGTTTATTATTGCTTCTTGTGTCTTCCCTTCCATGCCTTTTGGTTTCATTTGAAAAACACACTATCTTCCAGCTTTCCTTTGTTATTCTCTTACTATTGTTTTTCTCCCTTTAACTCACAAGTTTTCATAGAAATTAGTGAAAAGTTCAGCAAACTGGTTTGTCACTTTGATCTTCCTATATTAAACCCTATGCCCATTTTCTAGACCTTTTTTTTTTAATTTTACCATGCCACATGGTTTGGAAGATCTTAGTTTCCCAGTCAAGGATCAAACCCAAGTACCCAGCAATGGAAGAGCGGAGTCCTAACCACTGGACTGCCAGGCAATTCCCTAGACCTATTTAAAAATTGCCTTTATTTTTAATTGATTGATGATTGCTTTACAACATTGGTTTCATTTCTGCCATACATCAACATGAATTAGCCATAGATGTAGATGCATCCTTTCCCTCTTGAGCCTCCCTCCCACTTCCCACCCCATCCCACTCTGCTAGGTTGTTAAAGAGCCCTGGTTTGATTTCCCTGAGTCATACAGCAATTCCCATTGGCTATCTATTTTACTTATCTATCACCATTCATGTCACCCTCTCCTTCCTTCTCGATGCTCTTGTCCATAAGTCTAGAACAGAGAAATTTTTCAGGGAACATATTATCTCTTGATTGGTGGAAGGATTGCTCTATAAAATAAATAATGTGATCCTTTAGGAATGAGTGGGGAATATGAGAATATAATAAACTTATGACTCAACTGTATTGCAGAGTTCTTGGCATAATTCTGAGTTTTCCCTGAGTCATAACTTTGACCCACAGAGAGTGTTATGTCTAAAGATGCCCTCAAGAGAAATTTGAATTTCTTTCTCATGAGGAATTTGTATACACAGAATTTAATGTGGAAGAATCCTGAGGCTAAGTTACTTTCTTCTCAGAGTTGGTAATAGACTCCTGTTGGCAATTTGAGGATTCCACACCTGAAAAAAAAAAACTATTCCATTGAGGAATAATGAAGATTGAGTGGGACAAGTCACCTCTAAGTGTCAGACAGAAAGTTAAGAGGGGCTTCCCTGGCAGTCCAATGGTTAGGGCTCAGTGCTTTCACTGCTGAGGGCCCAGGTTCAGTCCTTAGTTGTGGGAACTAAGATTTTGCAAGCTGTGAGGCCAAAATAAATAAGATTAGAATATAGTAAGAAAACTTTAAAAGAGAAACAAAGACTTATTGACACCTGAATTCAAGACTACCAAGCAGTGGTATAGAGTGGTAACCCTGGAACATGAGTTGGGAAAAATCTCTTCCCTGTTTGTGAGAGAAACTTTGATAATCCAAACAGACCTCCCCAGATAACTTTGAGATATAGAATAGAAAAAAAATTCCTGAGATGTCATGTTTTAGGTTTGCCTGACAGAAAAGGAGAAGAAATTATTTCTGTTGTTGTTCAGTTGCTAAGTCACGGCGGACTCTTTTCGACCCCATGGACAAAAGCACGCCAGGCTTCCCTGTCCTTCACTCTCTCCCAGAGTTTGCTCAAATTTGTGTCCATTGAGTCAATGATGCTATCTAACCATCTCATCCTCTGCCACCCTCTTCTCCTTTTACCTTCCCTCAAATGATGACATGATGACATGGTGGGGGGGCGTGCTTTTTATATTTCAGGAGAAGAATTGAACCTTGGGAATTTGAATTCTCCTTTGACCCCAGAAAATTCTGTAAAGAGGCCTGTCTGCTCTATGAAATCCAGTGGGGCAACAGTCGGGACGTCTGGCGACACTCGGGCAAAAACACCACCAAGCATGTTGAACGCAATTTTATAGAAAAAATTGCTTCAGAAAGACATTTTTGCCCATCCATCAGCTGCTCCATCTCCTGGTACTTGTCCTGGAGCCCCTGCTGGGAATGCTCCAAGGCCATTAGAGAATTTTTGAATCAGCATCCTAATGTGACCCTAGTTATTTACATAGCACGGCTTTTCCAGCACATGGATCCGCAAAACCGTCAAGGACTCAAAGACCTGTTTCACAGCGGTGTGACTATCCAGGTCATGAGAGCCCCAGGTGAAAACAACAAACCAAGAATTTTAAGTGTTTATGAGAGGCTGTGGTGGTGGTGGTATGTTTCTAGGCCAGGAGACTGGATTATCCCAGACTGGAAGTCTCAGAAGTGAAAGCCCAAAATAGAATAAAAGCCTACTTCTGAAATTCACAGCAAAGAAAGCATCAAAGAGGTGGCTTTTTCCTTGCTCCTGTCTTATTTATTTTATTAATTAATTTATTTATTTTTGGCTGTGCTGGGTCTTCGTCACTGTGTGGGCTCTTCTCTACTTGTGGTGCTCTGGCTTCTCTTGTTGCTGAGCAAGGTCTCTAGGGCACTCAGCCTTCAGTAATTGTGCTTCCTGGGCTCTAGAGCGCAGGCGCAATGGTTGTGGCTTTCGGATCAAGGATTGAACCATGTCTCCTGCATTGGCAAGTGGATTCTTTACCACTGAGCCACCAGCAAAGCCCCCTCTCTACAATTTTAAAATGAATTGCTGAGCTCCTTTTGGGAAACTTCCCTGGTGGCTCAGAAGGTAAAGAATCTGTTTGCAAAGCAGGAGACCCAGGTTCCATCCCTGAGTCAGGAAGATCCCTTGGAGAAGGGAATGGCAACCCACTCCAGTTCTTTTTAGGGATGCTGGAAGAGTCTAATCCTTCTACAGCAATAAATAGGCAAGAGGGATTTATATATGGTATATTTTTAAGTTGGATTCAACTTTCTGTTGTGTTGAATGAACCAAGATTTGTGTTTTCTTAGAGTATGATTACTGCTGGAGGAATTTTGTCAACTACCCTCGTGGGAAAGAAGCTCACTGGCCAAGATACCCCCCTCTGTGGATGAACTTGTATGCACTGGAACTCTACTGCATCATTTCAGTAAGTTACTACAACAGACAGATTCTGATGTAAAAAGAAGCATCTTTCTTCAAAGTTCTCTCCTGATTATTTTAATATGTGCTCTTCTCACCATCACTTTGCCATTTATATTGAAATTTAGTTATTGACTTATCTTTTAAAATATGAGAGCAAGACAATCTCTTTATGGCAAATAAGAGGGGAAAAGGAATGGATAAACTGATCCAAGATACAGGTGATGGTCAACTCTTTTGTGATCCCATGTACTGTAGCCCACCATGCTCCTCTGTCCATGGGATTTCCCAGGCAAGAATACTGGAGTGGATTGATATATCCATCTCCAGGGGATCTTCCCAAACCAGAGATCAAACCTGCATCCCTTGCTTGGCAAGCGGATTTTTTACCACTGAGCCACCAGGGAAGCTCAAGATATAGGTGGGCTCCATAATTAGATTTAATCATTATCATCAGTGTTGTTGTTATACTACATACTGGTTACACTGAATTGCAGATATTCTTCTTTTCCTTTTAGATGAGTGTCATCTTATTGAAGGAATGTAGGTGACCCTTTCGTATTCTCTTGCAAGTAGTTCAGTGGTCTTCCAAATGATGTTTTAAAATGTTCCTGGCATTAAGAAAACTATTATTCTAACCTATTTTTTTTTTAAATTTCAGGGTCTCCCTCCCTGTTTACAGATTTCAAGAAGATATCAGAATCAGCTCATAGTGTTCAGACTTTTTCTTCAAGATTGTCATTACCAAATGATTCCACCCTATATCCTTTTAGCAACAGGGATGATACAACTTCCTGTGATTTGGAGATGAATAGAATGGATTCTTCTGTACAAGCTGTTTCATGAATAGGCACTGATGACCCACTAAAGAGTAAGCACCATTAGAATTGAGATATTTTTAGTTTGCATTTCTATACACTAATGGCAAATCATCTGGGAAAGAATTAAAGGAAACAATTCCATTTACAATAACATCAAAAACAATAAAATACTTAGGAATTAATTTAACCAAGGATGTGAAATAATTTAACTAAGAATGTGAAAGATATATACACAGAAATCTATAAGGCGTTGATGAAACAGATTGAAGAAGACACAAATAAATGGAAAGATATCCCATGGTCATGGATTGGAAGAGTTAATATTGTTAAAAAAACATCCCTACTATACAAAGTCATCTATAAATTCAATGCAATCCCTATCAAGATTCCAAAATATAGAAATTTTTTAAAAATCCTAAATTTTGTATGGAACAGCAAAAGGTCCTGAGGGCTAAAACAATCCTTATACACCTGAAGGAAATGAAATCACTTCCATGTTCCTTGTGGCATTGTTTACAATAGCCAAGACACAAAAATAGTCTAAGTATACACCAACAGATGAGTGGATAAAGAAGATGTGGTATATTGTGGTATGTATATACACAATGGAATGTTACATAGCCATGAAAAAGAAGAAATCCTGCCCTTTGCAACAACATAAATGAAACTTGAAGGCATTTTGCTATTTACATTGTCAGACAAAGACAGTTATGATCTCACTAACATGTGGACTCCAGAAAAACTGAACTCATAGAAAGAGAGCGAGTTAGTGGTTACCAGGGGCAAAAGTGAAAGTTGTCAGAGAGTACAAATTTTCACAGTATTTTTTTTTTTTTTTTTTTGCTGTGCCTAGTGGCTTGTGGGATCTAAGTTCCCTGACATGGGATGGAACCCAAGCCCTCGGCAGTGAAAGCACAGAGTTCTAACCACCAGGGAATTCCTGGGCAAACCTTCAGGTTTGAGACTAATAAATTCTGGGAAGGTAAGGTATAGCATGATAATTATAGCTTATACTGTATTGTGTTCTTGAAATTTTCTTAGATCTTAAAGTTCTTATCACACAAAGAAGTGTAACTATGTGAGGTGATGGATGTGTAAACTTAGTTAATTTGGTATTCATTTTGCAACATATATCAAGTCATTACGTTGTATATTTTAAATTTATGCAATGTTATGTAATCATTTATGTTCAATAATACTGGGGGAAAGATTTTTAAAAACAATATAGAAGTTCTCTTTAGAAAAACATGTTTATTTTTACTTATTTATTTATTTGGCGGTGCTGAGTCTTCTTTGCAGCATGTGAGATGTTTGGTTGTGACATGTGAACTTTGAGTCATGGCATATGGAATCTAGTTCCCTAACCAGGGACTGAACCTGCGCCCCCTCCTTTGGAAGCATGGAGTCTGCTCTACTAGACCATCAGGGAAGTCCCTATAGAGATTTTCACAAGCAGCTGTATCACAGATAGTATTATCTACTGCTGTATCACAAATTGCCTCACTACTTTGCAGGCTTAATGTAGCAGTGAGTATTTATTGTTTCACCGTTTCTCTGGGTCAAGTATTCAGGAGTCACTTGTGTGTTGGTGGCTCAGGGTATCTCATGAGGTTGCAGCCAAGCTGTCAGCCAGGATCACAGTCATCTCTAGACATGACTGGGGCCACAGAATGTGCTTCCCGGCGGGGCACATACGTGGCTGCAAGTGGGCACCTGGGGGTGGTGGGAGGTTTCTCACCGTGTAAGTCTCTCCATGGGCTTCCCTGGTGGCTCTGTGGTAAGGAACCCACCTGCCAGTGCAGGAGACACAGATTCAGTCCCTGGGTCAGGAAGATCTCCTGGAGAAGGAAATGGCAACCCACTCCAGTATTCTTGCCTGGAGAACCCTGTAAACAGAGGAGCCTGCCAGGCTACAGTCCACGGGGTTTCAAAGGAGTCGGACAGGACTTAGCAACTAAATGACAGCAGGCATCTCCACAGGGCTACTTAAATGTCCTCGTGACATAGTGGCTGGCTTCCTACAGAGCAAGTGGCCTAAGATGGACCGAGGTGGAAACTGCCGAGTCTTGGAGTCATGAAGTATTTCTTCTGCAGTGTTTCTGGATCACACTGGCTATCCATGATTCAGTGGTGGAGGGGGTGGGACATACAAGGACCTGAATCCCAGGAAATGAGACTCAAGAGAGGCCATCTTGGATTTGACATGTAGGGACTTGGCTGGGACTTCAAGCTAGATAATGACATGGAGCCAATTTCTCAGAAGATGCTAAAGGGAAACAAAGGACAATCTAGCATCTGCACATAGTTGCTGCTGTTTAGTCGCGGAGTCATAGAAAAGGGTTATTTCTCACTCCCTTTGCAGTCTAATGTCACTTGGTTGGAATTTGTTTCTCCCTGCAGTAACTCAGGGGCCTCAGTTCCTTCCATCTGGTGACTGCACCATCTCCTATGGCCTTGGAGTCCTCTTGTTGAGTTCTCTACATCAGCTGGCTCACAGGAGGTAGGGGTCAGGGGGCACACAGAGAAGGAAAGCATTATGCGGTATGAAAAGTCCTTTTCAGAATCAAGGACTGGAGATGGCAAATGTCACTTCTGACCTTTGAAAAGGTCACTCAGCAAAGATCAGACCTGTGGCCCCATCTAGTTCTAAGGGTGGCTAAGAGACCAGTCCAGCCACGTGCCAAGGAAGAAGAGGAAATGGTGAACACATAATGTGTTTGCATAACAAGGACACAAGGAAACAGAAACCTTTGACAATTGGCCAGGGTCAGACAGGCAACACCATGGCAGAAATGAAACTAAAGAGAAAATGTGCTCTTTTTTTTTTCCCCAAAGAATGCAGGGTGTGCCAGTAAGCAGTAAGCAACATAGGATCACTTTCCATAGCAGGGTCAGACTGGTTCAGTCGTTTGCCTGGCTTGCCTTCCTGGGTTGGCATGGGGATAAGGCAGTCTCTTTTGGGGGCATAGATTGGGTGGCATCCTATCAACTGTCTGTTTGAAGATTGTCGATGCATTTTTAAAAACTGCCATGAAAAACAGCATTTATTCATTCTTATAAAAATGGGATATTTGGGGGGGGAAGTCTCAAAGATACAATAGAGGCAGTTTCTCACATGAACTGACGTATTTCCTTTTATTATACAGGAAGAATAGTGCAAATCCTTAATTTTTTAGAAAGACTCATTTGTTTTGGTTCTCTGGAGGCTGAGAGCCAAAATTTTTCACTTTTCTGGCTTTTTTACTTTTTTTTGGCCTTGTTGCTCAGTTTGTGGGATCTTAGTTCTCCAACCAGGGATTGAATCCGTGTACCCTGCAGTGGAAGAGTGGAAGCTCAGTGGCCTAACTGCTGGACTGCCAGGCAATTCCCAAGTCAAATTTTATTTATTACATCTGTTGCTTTGTCTCATATATTGAACTATTCTTTCAAGCCCCTCATGCCAGTCCTTTACCTCCTGTCACTTTATTCTCTATTTAAACATTTTTACTAATTTGACTATTAAATTTATGATCTGGAAAGTTGGTATGTCTAAGTCATAAAAATGTGAATGATAAGCATCCTAAGAAGTATGTAATAAAGTTACGGAACAATATGGGAAGGACCTAAAATTTGAAGTAAAGAGATAGCATTAAATAATTACTGTATTTATGATTACCTATTTTTAGAAGGCACGCCTATGATTCCTATTCTAGAAGAAGGATAAATCTCCCTTGACCCTTGACTAATCGCTGAGGTAGATATAAATTTTGTCAATCTCGAAACGTCTCTCTTTTTGTAACTTTTTAGTTGTATTTAGTTCAGTTGAGTCACTCAGTTGTGTCTGACTCTTTGTGACCCCATGGATTGCAGCACTTCAGGCTTCCCTGTCCATCATCTACTCCCGGAGCCTGCTCAAATTCAAGTCCATCAAGTTGGTGATGCTATCTAACCATCTCATCCTCTGTATTATTTGTATTAGGATGTAGCAAATTAACAATGTTGTGATAGTTTCAGATGAACAGCAAAGGGACTCAGCCATACTTATACATGTATCCATTCTCCCATATACTGCCCACCCGTCCAGGCTACCACATAACATTAGCAGGGGTCCCTGTCCTTGTTGGTTATCCATTTTATATATAGCAGTGTGCATAGGATACCTTAAGCTTGTTCTCTAACTCTGCGAGTCTCTTTCTGTTTTGTAAGTAAGTTAATTTCTATCATTTCTTTTTAGATTCCACATAAAAGGGATGTCACATGATATTTCTCCTTCTCTGACTGACTTGAAACTTCTCTCTTGCCAAAATATTTCTGATGTTTTTTCTGTTTTTCTGAGCCTTCTCACCTCCACAACTCTCATCAAAAAATTATCTCTGTATAATCCTATTCCACAGTTCATTTTTATTTTTTAATGTTAATGTTAAGCAATTTTTTAATATGTTTTGGCTGGGCTGGGTCTTCATTGTGGTTCAGGGGATCTCTAGTTGTGGTGTGTGGATTTAGTTGTGCTGTGGCCTGTGGGATCTTAGTACCCCAACCAGGGACTGAACCCGTGTCCCCTGCATTGAAAGACAGATTTTTAACTACTGGATCACCAGGGAAATCCTCACCTCACAGTTCTGCTTCATACTGAATCTACTCAACTTGCTTCATCTACCTTTACATCACCAGTGCCTAGGTTAGTGAGAGAGGACCTGTCTATCTACAGCAGTAACTTAATTATAAAAAATTGATTATTTGTAATTATTAAAGGCTATTGAGAGAGTACAAAGTACATTGTTTTTGTCAGAACACCAAAAATGTTCATAGTTCTATCACTTAAACACTATAACTTCGAATGCATATATTAACTTGTCTGAGCCTTAAATTTACTCATCTATAAAATCTGAATTGGGATGGGGTGGGAGGTGGGAGGGAGGCACAAGAGGGAGGGGAAATATGTATACCTGTGGCTGATCCATGTTGCTGTATGGCAGAAACCAACACAAGACTGTAATTATCCTTTAATTAAAAATAAATAAATTAAAAAATAATAATCTACAGTAGTAGTGTTAGTCACTCAATAGTATCTGACTCTTTGAGATCCCATGGACTGTAGCCTGCCAGCTCCTCTGTCCTGGGATTCTCCAGGCAAGAATACAGGAGTGGGTTGCCATTCCCTTCTCCAGAGGATCTTCCCAACCCAGCGATCGAACCCTGGTCTCCTGCATTGCAGGTAGATTCTTTACTGTCTGAGCTATAGGGAAGTCCCCTCAAAATAATCTACAATAAAAACCTAAAAAAGAAAGAATAAAAAATCTGGATGATTATGGTTTAAGGAAAATGAAAACTGAAGCCAGAAACTTCTATTTCTCTTTACTGTATTAGTTACTTTTTGGTATATAGCAAATCACCTAGCCCCAAACCCTAGTGGCTTATTCAAAACACATTTACTATCTCACAGTTTCTGTGTCAGGAATTTGGGAGTGGCTTAGCAAAAGGGTTCTTGGCCTGAATGTTTCATGTGATTTCAGTCACATGAGGGGCTTCAGAGAGGCTCTCCTCACCTAAAGGCTGGACTGGGGCTGAAGGACCTGCTTCCAAGATGGCGCCCTCACATGGCCATTGGCTGGAGGCCTCAGTTCCTTGCCGTGTTGGCCTTTTCATGGGTTATCTTTGTGTCATCATAACATGCTAGCAGATTGCAGTATGGCTATCAGATATTTGCTTAAACATTCATGAAACTTCTCTAAAAGAATATCAATCAGTTCAGCCGCTCAGTCGTGTCCAACTCTTTGAGACTCCATGAATTGTAGCACGCCAGACCTCCCTGTCCATCACCAACTCCAGGAGTCTACCAAACCCATGTCCATTGAGTCGGTGAGGCCACTCGATGAGTATAAAAGAATATACTCAGGCTTTAAAAAAATTAAGTTTCCTGTTGGAGAGCAAGTAGGTGGCTAGAGAAAGTGTAAACTTAACACTGACTAATCTTTGGTTTCTTTGAGCTTCCTTTTCCTCTGCTTGTCCCTTAAATGATGGTATTCTCTAGGTCATATCTGTGGGCTTTTCCCTCAAATCATTTTATATATATATATAATCTTTATAATGATATAAAATTATATGTATAATTTTTAAAAAGAATTCTAATCTGTACCTCTATATTCCACTATCATCTTTTTGTTGACATCTTCTATGTTTTCTTTGTTCCTCTCTTTGTTGACATCTTCTAAATCTACTTCTTTAGTTAGGCCTCTCTCCTAAGATAATTCCCAGCAAAACATCTGTACTCATATAGGCATAAGAAAATCAAACTCAATTTTTGGAAAGGAAATAGTCTGTATTCCGTAAAATAACTCCACTATCTACTTGGTCACTCAAAGCAAAAAACTGAACCTAGAAATGGTTGTAGTGAGTGAAGTGAGCCAGACAGAGAAGGATAAATATTGTATATCACTTATATGTGGAATCAAAAAAAAAAAAAGAGTGCGGGTAAACTTATTTACAAAACAGAAATAGAGTTGTTACAGATGTAGAAAACAGTCTTATGGTTGCCAGGGAAGAAATGAGGGGAGGGATAAATTGGGAGATTGGGATGACATATACACACTACTGTATATAAAATAGATAACTAAGAAGGATCTACTATGTAACACATAGGAAACTCTAGTCAACACTCTGTAATGACCTATATAGGAAAAGAATCTAAAAAAGAGTGTGTTTATGTGTATGTATAACTGATTCACTGTGCTGTATAGCCGAAAGTAATATAACTTGTAAATAAATTGTATGCCAATAAAAATTTTAAAATATATAATGTTAAAAAAAAAGAAACAAAAAAACTGAGATGTCTAGAAATTTCTCCTCACCCTACCTTCCCTCCACTGCAGAATGGTCAAGATAGGCAGTAGGCTAAGGTGGTGGAAAGAAATTTGTGTAATCAAGAGTAATTAAGATATAAAACTAGGGGTGACTGGACATGGAGGTTGCAAAAGAAAGAGGTGTCCTATTGTGCAACTGAAATATTAGTGCAATCAGAGTGTTGTTCACGGACATAAAGCACATGATGAATATTGTTTGATATATCATTAAATAAATACTTTTTGGCCCTCAGCATGCTGGATCTTAGCTCCCCGATCAGGGATGAAACCTGTGCCCCCTGCCATAGGAAGTGTGAAGTCCAAACTACGGGACCATGGGAAACTCCCCAAAAGTACTTTCTAAGCCTACAATTGCTAAGTTGCATTCTGTGGTTACTCTCTTAAAGAGAAGAATTTCCTTAGTAGTGAGAGAGATAAAGGTGTTTTGGAATGTTAATGAGGCAACTTTTGGAATGTCCTTACATGTCACCTAAGGAGAATGCTTGCAATTCAGAACACAAGTAATTCGACACAGAAGAGAAGGGGAAAAAAATTCACAGGATGATAGTGAAGGGAGAGCCCAGGGCAACAGAAAGTAACAATCTAGTTTGGAGAAGAGGGGTAAAAAGATCCAGAAGAAGGTATCCAGGAGAATCTATCCAAGAAAAAAAAAATTCCAATTTTCTTACATCCTTGCCAACATTGGATAATGAAAAAACACATTCATGAATATCTTCCCTTTATTCTCAACCTGCTTTTCTATTTTACTTTTGACACTAGGGGTGTGGGTTTTTGACACATCAAGTAACTCTCTAATTCTCGGTGCTCACTACCAGGTATGCCACAAATTTAATTCAGTTCTCATACTATCTCATGTCAGAGCCCACTGGTGAAGGACTCAGTCTCTCGAGACCGCCCCCACTTTAGAAGTCAATCGAAAGACCAGGTTGGGCTTCCCTGCTGGTCCAGTGTAGTTGGGTCCCTGGTGGGGGAAGATCCCACGTGCCTGGGGGCAACTAAGCCTGTACAGCACAACTACTGAAGCTGGAGGGCCTAGAACCTGTGCTCCCCAACCAGAGAAACCATCGCAATGAGAGGCCTGAGCACTGCAAGAAAGAGCAGCCCCCGCTCAATACAACTAGAAAAAGCCCAAGCACCACAATGAAGACCCAGTCAAAAATGAATAAATCTTAAAGAAAAAAAAAAATCCAGATTGTTACCTGTGCTTCTTATAAACTGAGTATAAATTTGAGATTCCCTTGATTGACTCGTAGGGTTCCATTAATTTTCTAGAGTAGCAGTTCACAGTATCCAGGAAGCCAGTTGACTTACTAGATAACCTGCTTATTAACCAAGGATATTAAAGGAGACAAATGAACAGCCTGATGAAGAGATATACAGGGTGAGAACTGGAAAGGTCCTGAACCCAGAGGCTTCTGTTCCAGTGGAGTCTGGGCTGTGCCCACCCTCCTGGGATATGGTTACTTTCTAGCTCACCAATGTGGAAGCTCCTGGAAAGCCCACTTTTTGAATTTTTATGAAGTCATCATTACATAGGCAGGATTGACTAAACCATGGTCCATAGTGATTGAATTAAATTCTCTGCAGCTTCTTTCCCTCAAGGTCAGGGGCTGAACTGAAAGTTCCAGGCTTCTAGTTACATGGTTGATATTCCCAGAAGCAAGACTTCAGCTTTAAATGACCTATTGGGATTCCAAAAGTCACAGGATAAACATAAAAATGAACACCTTTATTGTGTAACAGGAACAGAATGAGGACTAAATATTTCTTATTCTAAATCTCTTTGTCACACTGGGTATGATCAATCTCTTAAACATTTGACCATCTGATGGATGAACAACAGTACCTCCATTTCTAATTCTTTATTTTTATTTTATTTTTTAACTATTTTATTTTATTCCCTGGTGACTCAGATGGTAGAGTGTCTGCTTACAATGTGGGAGACCCGTGTGCAATCCCTGGGTCAGAAAGGTCTCCTGGAGAAGGAAATGGCAACCCACTCAAGTATTCTTGCCTGAAAAATCCCTTGGATGGAGGAGCCTGGTAGGCTACAGTCCATGGGGTCGCAAAGAGTTGTACGCACATGCACACGACTGAGCAACTTCACTTCATTTTATTTTGGCTGCTCTGAGTTTTTGTTGCTGTGCAGGCTTTTCTCCAGTTGCGGGGAGTGGAGACTACTCTTCGTTGCAGTGTTCTGGCTTCTCACTGCGTTGGCTTCTCTTGTTGTGGAGCACAGTAATTGTGTCACACAGGCTTAGTTGCTCGGCAGCATGTAGAATATTTTCAGACCAGGGATCGAACTCACGTTTCCTGAGTTGGCAGGCAAACTCTTATCCACTGTACCACCAGGGAAGTCCTAATTTCTAATTCTTTGATTTGCAGTGTTCAGCATTTTGTGTGTGGGTGTTCATTGACTGTCTTCTGGGAACTGTGTTTTGCTGTTGGGGAGGAAGAAATTTCCCTTTATTCTTTTAGCTTCTTCAGGCTGGTCAAAGAATTACATTGACATGGGACAGATAACAGGAGAAAATAAAAAGTTCAGTAACGTGTACTCCTAGTGGGAGTCGCTAGGTCGCGTCCCACTCTTTGTGACCCCATGGACTGTGGACCACCAGGCTTCTCTGTCCATGGAATTCTCCAAGCAAGAATACTGGAGTGGGTAGCCATTTCCTTTTCCAGGGGATCTTTCTGACCAAGGCATCGAATCAGGGTCTCAAGCACTGCAGACAGATTTGTTACCCTCTGAGTCACCAGGGACACCCATATTCACAGGACAGACCCAAGAAAACAGGGTAACTCACCCAAGTGGCTGAAGCCTTAACTTTAAATACCATCTTAGGCTAAAGACAAAAGAGGAGGCTGGAAGTAGTGATTTGGGATCTCAAAGGAGAGGAAGGCAATTCACATGGAAATGGAAACTGAATGGTAAACAGATGTTTTTCCGGGCTGTATATAGACATTGGAACACCGAGTATATTCTCATCTCTAGGACCTGCTCAGTCTCCCCCATACCCTCAGCCCTTCTTTTGCAGATATTTCTGGTGATAGCTCTATTCTGGGAATAGAAGCTATGAACATTTCTTAAGGCAGTTAGAGGAAAGGTCAAAGTTTTTTCTCTGTTGTGCTTTGATTGCAGCTTGAAGTAATCCACATGCCAAAGAGACATTGAGGACATGCTCTTCTACAATCCTTTGCCCCATGCCTCCCCTCTTTTTTTTCCTATTGGTTTGTCTTTGCTCCTCTATTAGTTTATGAGGAAGTTTTGCAGATTTCTGTTTCCTTGGAGGCTCAAGACGGTAAAGAATCTGCCTGCAATGAGGGGAGACTCAGGTTTGATCTCTGGGTCACTAAGATCCCCTGGAGAAGGGAATGGCAACCCACCCCTGTATTCTTGCCTGGAGAAATTCAAACAGAGGAGCCTGGAGGGCTACAGTCCCTGGAATCACAGAGTTGGACATGACTGAGACTAGCACTTTGCATTTTAGAGAAAACATCTATATCTCTCATTTGTGATTTTCCCGGTCTCTTGACTTTATTGAAACCGAGCTGGACCGTGTGGGGCCTTCCTAGGTACAAAAGCCCCTCTGTGTCCCCCTGTTTCTTGTTTGTTAGAAAAAGGATTTAGTCTCCAAGCTCTCCCCTGACTTTCAAAGACCAGATTTCAACAGTTACTAATTAGGAAGCTGAGAGAGTGCAGAAACTAAGGAAAAGCAGTAAAGAAGCAATAGTGCCTTCCCAGGTGGCTCAGTGGTAAAGAATCCACTTGCAATGCAGAAGACACTGGAGACTAAGTTCGATCCCTGAGTCGGGAAGATGCCTTAGAAGAGGAAATGGCAACCCACTCCAATATTCTTGCCTGAAAAATCCTGTGGAGAGAGGAGCCTGGTGGGCTACAGTTTTTGGGGTCACAAAGAGTCAGACTCCACTGAGCGACTAAACAACAATGCGCCTTCATTCCTCTTCAAGGGATTTGCCTGCTCAGTTGCTCCGCTGCATTCGACTCTGACCTCATGAACGGTAGCCTGCCGGCTTCTCTGTCCATGGGGATTTTCAGGCAAGAATACTGGAGTGGGTTGCCATTTCCTCTGCCAGGGGATCACCCCAACTCAGGGATCTAACCTGCATTTCCTATGTGTGTGGTGTGTGTATATAACAATCCAATGCATATCTTTGAATTGCTCTGCAGAAAATAGGACCCCAGTCTAGGTGAAGGATGCTAAACACAAATGTGGACCCTAAATGGGTTGGAACCAGAAGGTTGATGACTTCGATTTCTGAAGCGCCACCCTGTTACTTCATCACCAACCAATCAAAAAAAAGTCATGCCCTCTGCAGCCCTCGCCCCAAATGATGCCTTTAAAAACTCTTCCTTGAAAGCCATCGGGGAGTTCTGGTATTTGGGATTGAGCCGTTCCATCTCCTCCCTCCATACTCTGCAATAAACGCCGTCCTTTCCCCTCACACAACCTGAAGACAGTAAATCGACTTTGCTGTGGGACCAGCGAGCAGATCCAAGTTTGACTCGGTAAGGTTATGAGCTTTCTTAAGAGGAATTTAAAATTTTACGTAGTCAAATATATAATTTCTAGTTTCTACGACATGCTGATGAAGATACTTTGTTTATGGGGACTGATACTGTGAATTATAATTCTAATTATAATAAGCAATACATATTGGGACTTTGTTCCCTTTTTAAGGCTGCCCTTCTAAAACCATTGGAATTTCCTTAGTGGTGAGAGAGATAAAGGTGTTTTGGAATGTTAATGAGGCAACTTTTGGAATGTCCTTACATGTCACCTAAGGATAAGGGCTGGTTACCAAAGGAGATGCATTGTGTTGGTAGGGTTGGTACTTTCCCTTCCACCCTTGGACCTTCTAGGAGGGGTTGTTGTTGCTATTCAGTTGCTAAATCCTGTCTGACTCTTTCTCTACCCCTGTGAACTGCAGCATGCCAGGCTTCCCTGTCCTTCACCACCTCCAGGAGTTTGCTCAAACTCATATCCATCGAGTTGGTGATGCCATCCAACTCTCTCATTTTCTGTCATCCCCTTCTCTTCCTGCATTCAATCTTTCTGAGTATCAGGGTCTTTCCCAGTGAGTTGGCTCAGTGGTAAAGAATCTGCTTGCCTATTCAGGAGACACAGGTTCAGTCCCTGGGTCAGGAAGATCCCCTGGAGGAGGAAATAGCAACTAATGGCAACCCACTCCAGTACTCTTGCCTGGAAAATCCCATGGATGGAGGATCCTGGCAGGCTACAGTCCATGGGGTCCCAAAAAGTTGGACACGACTGAGCAACTTCACTCACTTTCCAGTATTCTTGCCTGGGAAATCCCATGGACACAGGTGCCTGGCAGGCTGCGGGGTCACAAAGAGACACAACTGAGGGACTGAGCACTCACACACATATGTGTTGTGGGGGAGGTGGTAGAACTCCCCACCAACAGTGGAATTGGGGCCAGAACCTAATTTTGGGACCCCCCAGAATGGAGGCTAGCCCACGTTGAAACTTCAGTCAGCTCTCACATAAACAGGAAATGCCCCGGGGTCCAAGAAACCTAACATAGACCAGTCACAACCCTCCACTCCACTTTATCTTACCTAACCCTAGAAAATAAGCCTACCAGCCTTACAAGAAAACCCCTGACCACCCCCCATCCCCCCAGACAATCATGAATGTCCTGTTTACAAGTTGCTGCTTCTAATGCTTTTTAAAACTCACTCTAGCCTAGACATCCCTGGGGAAGAGGGTTCCGTAGCTTCTGAGGCACTGTATTCCCCCAATTGATGGTTTGTTTTCCCTTGTGTAAAGAGCATCAAACTGGTTACTAAGCTGTTTTTTTTTTTTTAATATTTAAAAAAATTATTTTTGGCTATCTTGGATCTTCATTGCTGTGCACGGTTTTCTCTGGTTGAGGAAGCTACTCTCTAGTTGTGGTGCTCCAGCTTCTTGGTGCAGTGACTATTCTTTGTGTATGTATAGTCAAGAGTATGGTTTTTTAAGCAGTCATGTAAGAATTTGAGAGTTGGACCAAAAAGAAGGCTGAACACCGAAAGACTGATGCTTTTGAATTGTGCTGCTGGAAAAGACTCTTGAGAATCCCTTGGACTGCAAGGAGATCAAACCAGTCAATCTTAAAGGAGATCAACCTTGAATGTTTATTGGAAGGACTGATGCTGAAGCTGAAGCTCCAATACTTTGGCCTCCAACATAGGAGAATGAGTTGACAAGAGAGATAGAGTAGACTCACTGTTGTTAGTTAAAAGCCCCTTTGGGATGCTGGTCATACATTTATAGTCTTTAATCTGCCCTATTGTGGGGCATTTCCCCGAACTGAGTTGTAAGGTGCTGGCTTGGAGTATGCTGGCAGCCAGTTTTAGAATTCTGGCAGATGGGAGCAATAAAAAGACTTGAGGGACAGTAAAGTTTTAGATGAGTCTATCTCTGAGTTAGATAAGAAAGAAAAAATGAAGAAAGGAAGAGGGCTGGTGGGTTGGGAAAAGTCAGAAAGGTCACTGAATTGAATCTTGACCTTTCTGAGTTTTCCCAACCCACCAGGTTTTGTTGTTCAGTCGCTTAATCATGTCCAACTTTTTGGGACCCCCTGGACTGCAGCACACCAGGCTTCCTTGTCCTTCACCAACTCCCAGAGCTTGCTCAAAGTGATGTCCATTGAGTCAGTGATGCCATTTATCCCTATTTATCCCCACCCTCATCATTCTTCATTTTCAGAATTTTCTCGGATTTCTCATATGCTTTTTCTGTTAGATAAACTTTAGAATAATTTTGTAGGCATTCTTAAAGAGCCAGCAGAATTTTCAAAATATCACTAGTGAAAGTCTAAATGCCAGATAAAAAAAGTAGCCTTCCCTCTATGCTCCAATTACATGTTAATTTCATGGATCCATTTCCACCCCCCCCCCCCCGTCAGGTTTCTGGAAATACTAGTGTAGACTCATTTTTCTATTTATTTCTTTAAAAGAATTTTTTTTTTAAATAGCTGTCCAACTTGGCATGTGGGCTCTAATTTTCCTGACAGGGATGAAACCTGCGCCCCCTGCATTGGGAGCACAGAGTCTTACTAGTGGACCACCAGGTGTCCCTCATTATTCTTTTCTTTATCTTTTGTTGCTCAACTCCTTTGTAGGCCTTTGCTAAGGCCACCAATGGGCTCTCTTAAATATTTAACTTCCTTTACCTATTTGCATTGTTCATATGTTTGACCACATTATACCTGGAACTCTTTGATATGCAAGACTTATTCTCTCCTGGTTCCCTTCCCAGCTTTCTTCTCAGGCATTCCTTACTTTGTCCACTACTGAATTATTAACATTTTATAAGATTATCAGCTCTCATTCATTCATTCACTTATTCAATAGATTGAGTAAAACCAGTTTGGTTATCAGTTCAGTTCAGTTCAGTTGCTTAGTGGTGTCCAACTCTTTGTGACACCATGGACTGCAGTACGCCAGGCATCCCTGTTCATTACCAACTCCCGGAGCTTGCTCAAACTCATGTCCATCGAGTTGGTGATGCCATCTGACCATCTCACCTTCTGTCAACCCCTTCTCCTCCCTCCTTCAATCTTTCCCAACATCAGGGTCTTTTCCAATGAGTCAGTTCTTCAAATCAGGTGGCCAAAGTTTTGGAGTTTCAGTTTCAGCATCAGTCCTTCCAATGAACATTCAGGACTGATTTCCTTTAGGATGGACTTGTTGTATCTCCTTGTAATCCAAGGGACTCTCAAGAGTCTTCTCCAACACTACAGTTCAAAAGCATCAATTCTTTGGTGCTCAGCTTTCTTTATAGTCCAACTCTCACATCCATACATGACTACTGGAAAAAATCATAGCCTTGACTAGACAGACCTTTGTTGGCAAAGTAATGTCTCTGCTTTTTAATATGCTGTATAGCAGTAAATGGGCTTCCCTTGTGGCTGGTAAAGAATCTGCCTACAATGTGGGAGACATAGGTTTGATCCCTGGGTTGGGAAGATCCCCTGGAGAAGGGAAAGGCTACCCACTCCAATATTCTGGCCTGGAGAATATGAACTGTATAGTCCATGGGGCCGCAGAGTTGGACATGATTGAGAGACTTTCATTTTCACTTTTTCACTTATATAGCAGTGAATAAAACAGACCCTGTCTTTGCTTTCACAGTGATCAAACACTAGTGTTCCCATACTCTATCAACATACTTCCTGGGACACTTCATCCATTTCTATGGCTTCAACTACACCTGTAATCAAAAGTGATCATCGTAATATGTTAACAATGGAATCATCCACACACCAACTAAATCAGAACAGAGTGTCAACCAATCAGACGGTCTGGTTGTACGCTGTTGGAATGGCTGAATATCAGCTCAACCTTTAATATGTAAATATGATACTACCATGGTGCTGTCTGGTAGTAACCAGACAGATTGGAACCTCCAGACCACTCAAATTCCAGCTGCACGGCCTGGGGCAAATTACTTCACCCGTGAGTGCTTTAGTTCCCTCTCCTATAAAATGGGATAATGTACCTACATCACAGAGTTGTTATATGAACTATACAAGCATTATATGAGTAAAACATTTAGAATAGAATATAAAAAGCACTCAATAAATGATAGTTATTCATTATTTCACAACTATGTCTCCTTTTTTTCCCCAATAATTTACTTATTTATCTTTGGCTATGCTGGGTCTTCATTTCTTCAAGGGCTTTCTCTCATTGTGGTGAGCTGGGGGCTACTTTAGTGGTGGTACATGGGCTTTTTATTGCAGTGACTTCTCTTGTTGTGGAGCACAGGCTCTAGAGAGTGCAGACTTCAGTAGTTTTGATTCCCACAAAGGCTCAGTAGTTGTGGCGCACGGGCTTCATTGATCCGTGGCAGGTGGGATCTTCCTGGATCAGGGATCGAACCTATGTGTCCTGCATCGGCAGGCAGATTCTTTACCACTGAGCCACCAGGGAAGTCCATAGTCATTTTATTTTGTAGTAAAATACTTACAAAATCTCATCTTTGTGTGAACCAATGTGAAAACATTTCATTAGGAATTGAAACTTTCCTAGTTAGGAAAAAAAAGTGTGGGAGTTTGTAATCCAAGATTTCATTCTATCCTTGACTGATTCTGTGTTTTTTAGACCTTAGTTCAACTTCACCAATTTTCACAAAGGCCTTTGCAAACTTCTGTAGCTCACTGATGTTGATATGCTTTCTCCCTCTTGGCTTAATTTCAGATTCAGATCTGATCTATGATAAAGGGTACAAGAAGCCCGCTTGGGATTTAAAATTAGAAGGAAAAAGAAACCAAACTGCATGGACCATGACAGCTTTAAAACCCTAGGGGAAGAATTTATTTGATTAACCCCCAGAGGTGGTTATTTGTACTGGCTAGGTTTTATGGTCTAAAGATTAGGACAGCTTGTTATGCATCAAGCTAGCCAGCCTTTCTGCCTGTCTTCCTGATGGCCTGTGACTTCACAGACATGTTCTGTCCAGAGCTGGCTCTTCCTACAGCAAACTCTTCCAGATCCTGAAGGTCATACTTTTTCTGGCCTTTCAGCCAAGAGTTGGGATAACGCCTAAACCCCAGGACACTTCATTATCTCTTTTTGGCTCCCATAAACTCTATCTTCACCTTATAGAGTGTATCCTCTGTTCCTGCCAGAGTTCTGACTTGTTATGAAGACAATAGGAAATACATATATATATATATATTTTTTGACTTCTTATTTTACATTAGAGTATAGTCGATTAACAATGTTGTGATAGTTTCAGGTGGACAATAAAGGGACTCAGCCATACATATCCATGTATACTTTCTCCTCCCCCACCATAGTCCTGTCTCATCCAGGCTGCCGCATAGCATTGAGTAGAGTTCCCTGTGCTATACAGTATGTCCTTGTTGCTTATCCATTTTACTATTATTATTTTAAAATATTTTATTTTTTTATTTGGCTTTTCCAGATCTTAGTGTTGGTATTTAGGACCTTTAGCTGTGGCTTACAGACTCTTAGCTCTGGCATGCTGGATCTTATTTGCAGTATGTGGGATCTAGTTCCCTGACCCCTGTCCCCACATTAGGAGTGTGGAGTCTTCACCACAGAACCACCAGAGAAGTCCCTATCCATTTGAAATATATCAGTGTGTACATGTTGATCCCAAACTCCCAAACTGTCCCATCTCTCTATCCTCCCTTCGTGGAAATACATTCTTGTTCCTCCCAGATTTTGTAGGCATTGGCAATATTTGTGATTGCATTTGTGAACTGGCATATGAATGCATGAATTAGTGAGTTATGGCTTACACAACCAGGAATCCACAGATAGCCCCTCTCAGCTTGGACACCTGTGTGGAATGGAAACTGGGGACAATTTTTGTGTACCTAGCTCTGCAGGGCCATCTGAAAAACCAGGATACCATACTGCAGGGCGACTACCCAGAACCTGACTTTAGGTCACATGACCTTCCCATACTGCCAAGAATTAGAGATGGCCAAGGTGTCAGAAAAAATACTTCCTCCAAGCATCTACTCTATTTTTTTTTAATTGAGGCTAGATGTGGGTTTCTGAGCTAGAAGATCAAGGAAGGATGTTTATGAATAGAGAAAAATTGTTGAAGATGATAATTTAAAGGGTTTATTAACTTTATCACCTTCAGTAACTTAAAAGAAAAGAGAAAAAAATTGGGGGAGGCAGGCTTCCACTATGGACTGGAGAGAGTGGGCAATCAAGAAACAACCCCCTACCTCCCCCCCAAAAAACGGAAACCAACACAATTCTGTAAAGCAATTATTCTTCAATTAAAAAATGAATAAAATTTGAAAAAAAGAAGCAAACCAGTCAATATCTCTTGATTGAATTTTCTCTTGATAACTGATGCTTTTTTTTACTTTATACTACAACTTAATATCATTAAAAAAACTGGTAAATGATCCAGAACTCTTCCTGGGCTTATGACAGTTCACTGTGCTATGAGCAAGCTGGTAGGATAAAACCACAGCTGCTGTAGACAATGTACTCTTGGTAGAGGAGGGAATTATTCTATCAGTTTTCTGTGAAGGCAAGGTTGGTGAGTCAGTTATGTTCTCTGGAAGATAAATGGCAGGGATATTCTCCCAGGTTCTGACTAGTCATCACTGAGAGAACTCAAGAGGACTTCTCCGGTGGTCCAGTGGTTATGACTTCACATTTGTCAATGCAGGCTGTGTTTGTTGGTTCTGGTAGGGGAACTAAGATCCCACATGCCACATGGCCTGGTCAAAAGATTAAAAAGAGAAGAGAAATCACTAAGTGGTGTCTGACTCTTTGTGACCCCATGGATTATAGCCCACCAGGCTTCTCCATCCATGGGATTTTTCAGGCGAAAAGTACTGGAGTGGGTTGCTATTTCCTTCTCCAGGGGATCTTCCCAACCTATGGATCAAACCTGGGCCTCCCACATTGTAGGCAGATACTTTACCATCTGAGCCACCAGGGAAGTCAGGAAAAAGAGAGAGAGGACTCAAATAGTGCTTTCTAAACTGGTGCTATTGAAAGGAAGCTGTATGAGAGATTATGTAGCCAAGTTAGCAGTGGAGGTAAGATAATTCAGAGTCTTTTTTGTGGGGGGAGTCATGCCAAATGGCATAGAGGATTTTAGTTCCCTAACCAGAGGTTGAACCTGTGCCCCTGCAGTGGAAGCAAGGCATTCTGATTACTGGTTAGCCAAGGATTTCCCAGAGTCTTGAAGTAATACAGAAAATTACCCTGTGTCTTCCTGAATTCCCAAATCCTTGAATATGGAATGTTTGTACAATTTTCCAGCTGTATCTCAAATCAAATTTCCATGGAGGGTCACATGTTTCCTATGAATGTTCTCATTCTACAAGGTAGTAAATTCTTCAGCCTTCAGTAAAGTTTTATGTATCACCTCAAGGCATTCCACCCCCCCACCAAAGAAACAGAAATTATCCTCTATGCAATGCATAACAAATAATAAAGCCATGTTGAAATATAGATTCTGGGTTGTCAGTTTCCTTTACACCAACCTTAAATGTCATGCACATACAAAATAAAAAGTAGTGTATATTATAACAATTTAGTCGCCTAGGGAAATACTAAAACCATACAGAAGTATAAACATTTTTCCTTTCCATCTGGATTCTTTGGCTGGTATAATTAGTTAGCACAAGACTGAGTAACTGGAGGAAAACAGTTTTCATTTTGTGTATACAGAAGCCCCATAGAAATATGAGATTTAAAGAACTAACCAAAGCAAGGTGCTTCTATATAATTTAGGCAAAGAAACAATGGGTTTGTGAAGAATTGACTGGATAAAAGGGGTTTAGGCTTGCTATAGTATGCAGATGAAGAAGTAACAAGATTTGCTTACACACCCTTCTTGGCTCTCAATTTCTTGTCTCTAGTGGCTCAGTGATGAAGAATCCACCTGCCAAGCAGGAGACATGGGGTTCTATCGCTGGGTTGGGAAGATCCCCTGAAGAAGGAAATGGCAACCCACTCTAGTGTTCTTGCCTGGGAAATTCCCATGGACAGCCCACCCTTGGTGGGATACAGTCCATGGAGTCCCAAATGACTGAGCAACTAAACAACAACAAAACAGGGAGGGTACCTTTTACTTGAGACGTTTATCTCTAATTTAGGTAGACAAGTGAGGGTCAGATTGGTCAAATTGGTCAAATTTGTACCAATTTCGCCATCTTTCAGAAAACTTGAAACACTCTCAAGGGTTAAAGGGAATCAGTTCAGTTCAGTTCAGTCGCTCAGTCCTGTCCGACTCTTTGTGACCCCATGGACTGCAGCATGCCAGGTATCCCTGTTCATCACCAACTACTGGAGCTTACTCAAACTTATGTGCATTGAGTCAGTGATGCCATCCAACCATCTCATCCTCTGTCGTCCCCTTCTCCTCCCGCCTTCAATCTTTTCCAGCATCAGGGTCTTTTCCAATGAGTCAGCTCTTCCTATCAGGTGGCCAAAGTATTGGAGTTTCAGCTTCAACATCAGTCCTTCCAATGACTATTCAGGACTGATTTCCTTCAGGATGGACTGGTTGGATTTCTCTGCAGTCCAAGGGACTCTCAAGAGTCTTCTCCAACACCACAGTACAGTGTATTATGTATGACTTGGGTTGGGGGTAAAGACACCAACTGGATGCTTACAAGGCCTTGAGGGAATGAGTCAAGGAAATAGCTAAATGTTATCTTAAGACCTATAAACCTGAGGCAGTCCTTCCTTGGGGGATGGGAGTGTTTAATATCCCTTTTTTCTGTTGTATATTCCTTTGTGAGATGATCATTCAAGTGTAGCCATGAGGAGACGCAGTAAAATTTATTATATTCTCAGATCTCAACGACCGGAGGCACAGTATGCTGCACAGGGTCACAGGGAAGAACAGCAGTGTGGTCAGGAGACACCAGACAGGAAGGACAGGTTTAGGTCAGAACCATTATTGGTGTTTCCTGGAGGAAAGGCCAGAAGACATGGCTTCGATCCCTGAGTTGGGGAGATCCTCTGGAAAAGGAAATGGCAACCACTCCAGTCTTTTTGCCTGGAAAACCCATGGACAATGGAATCTGGTGGGGTACCATCCATGGGGTCAAAAAAGAGTCAGATACGACTTGGTGGCTAAACAAGGAAGAAGGACAAGGCAGGGCAGGGTAAGCAGGAAGACTGGCTAGTTTGAATTAATTTCACTGGGTTCTAACCTATGGTATGTTAGTTGCTCAGCTGTGTCTGACTCTTTGTGACCCTATGGCCCCCCAGGCTCCTCTGTCCATGGGATTTCCCAGGCAAAAATACTGAAGTGGGTTGCTTTTTGTTTCTCCAGGGGATCTTCCTGACTCAGGGATCGAATCCTGGTGTCCTGCATAGCAGGCAGATTCTTTACTGTCTGAGCCACCAGAGCTACTCTAACTTATAGGGATGATCGATAGTTGCCTGCTAGCTGGCCCTGGGATGATTAAGAGAGATGAATAAAGTTGTTTGTCAAGAATCAAAACTGGAACTGGCAAGAAGTAAGGGTGTTTGTTGAGCAAGGGTTGGTTGGGACCCCAGATGGTTGCATCTTTACACGGGGGGGACCTTGAGACCATAAACTTGCAGTTGGCAGTGGATATTATTTTCAGATTGGTTAGTGGTGTCCCTGAGTTTGATACAGTTCAGAAAGTTCAAGTTCTCAGTCATGGAAGAACATGTCCAAAACCACATCCACAATGGCTACCCAGTTCCATTCTGAATGCCTGAACCACACTGACATCATTTTGAGTTTGAAATGCGTTCTTTTCTTTAATGGTTAAGGTAGATGTTCAATGCATGTTTAAACAACCACCCAGCAGGTTGTTCTCATTAGCATACACTTACAACAGATGTAAACCAGGATGACTTAGGCATGCCTCAGTACGGGAAGATTTCTTCCTTCATCCTCAACTACAACTTCTTCTACAGCTTCTTCTTCTTAGCAAAAGACAGGTGCTACTCCCTAGTATTTCTTCCCTTATCCATGACTCCTGTCCTGCCTTTTTTTGGCTGCACATCGTGCTGCTATGGGATCTTAATTCCCCAACCAGAGGTCCAACTCCTGCTCCTTGCAGTGGAAGCACTGGATTGCCTGGGAATGCTCTCTAGTCCTCCCTTAAAATCACATCCCTTTTATGAAGGACATAATTATTTCTTGTTAAAAAAAATCCTTTCAGATAATCTCTATAGATTTAAGTTAAATCCCTCAACTTAATAAAGGGTTTTTCATGATCAGCCCTGTGCTGCCCCACCCTCTAGACTCCTTTTCTTTTACAGCTGCACCTCCTTAAATGTTACTCTAACCTCTCCATCTTCAAAGTGCTATTCTCTCTGCCAAATTTATCATTAGCACTTCTCACTACTAAGTTTTCATTTAAACAAGGGCTGGGATGCAGAGTGAGGGGAACTTTCAGAATGTTAGCTGTGCTTTCTTTCTTTCTTTTTTTTTTTTAAACAGCATTTGCAACTTCCCCAACCAGGGATCAAACCCAAGTCCCCCTGCAGTGGAAGTGTAGAGTCTTAACCACTGGACCAACAGGAAAATCTTTGTTTTATTTCTTTAAACATTTTTAAAAATTTATTTGCTTATTTCTATTTTTGGCTGCATCAGGCCTCAGTTTCAGTACATGGGACTCCTTCATCATGCACAGGCTTAGTTGCTCAGTGGTATGTGGGATCTTAGTCCCCCAACCAGGGATCGAACCAGTGTCTCCTGCATTGGAAGGTGGATTCTTTACCACTGGAACCCCAGGAAAGTCCCTTGTGTTTACTTCTTGATTGTGCTATTTGTCAGATGTTTATGAAAATTCTCAAACTGTCGCTTAGGATTCTGGCACTTTTCTCTACATAAAACTTTATTTTAAAAATTATTTAGGGATTAAGAATAAAACATAGAGGGACGTCCCTGGTAGTCCAGTGGTTAAGACGCCATGCTTCTGCTGCAGGGGGCATGGCTTCCATCCCTGGTAGGTGAACCAAGATTACAAAAAAAAAAAAAAAAAAGAATAAAAGTAGAGAAGATTGGAGAATCTATGATAAGCTGAGATGATATGGAGCAGGAACTTTCAGAAGACAGAAAGTAATGGAGGCGAACAGAGGGAGCCCTTATTGTTGTTCAGTTGCTCAGTTCTGTATGACTCTTGGTGACCCCATAGACTGCAGCATGCCAGTCCTCCCTGTCCTTCACCACCTCCCGAAATTTGCCCAAGTTCATGTCCATTGCATCTGTGATGCCATCCAGCCATCTCATCCTCTGACACCCTCTGCTCCTTCTGCCCTTTACTCTTAGGGGGAAAAAAGACACCGAGGGAGACAGAAGCCATGTGGTCCCTGAAAAAGCCAGGAAATGTAGCTAGTCACTAGATCCTCTTAGTCACTAGCAAAACCATCTCACTTTTCTAGTTATTGTCTACATGTGACTGTCAAACAAATCTGCTTTTTATGGGTAGATTGAGTTGGTCTCTGATATCTGCAACTGAAATGAGCTACACTAAGACAAGTATGCAGCTTAGCTGGGTCAGTAATATGAAGCAATTAGTACCATGACAAACATATAGTCTGCAATCAAATGTTAACTCTCTGTGATATGTGTGTTGTTTTTTTTTTTTAATTTTACTTTAGTTTTTTGTTGCTGCTGTTTGGTTTCTTACATATACATTCTGTGTTTTATGGGTCAGTTTGGTGAGGCCCCAGATATTCAGTCAAACACTGATCTGGGTGTTGTTGGGTATTTTGTAGATAAGAAGTCAGTAATCCCTTAGTTGGAATTCCAGTGATTAGAACTCTGCTTCCACTAAAGGAGTCACAGGGTTTGATCCTTGGTAGGGGAACAAAGATCCTGAATGCCCTGCAGCACTGCCAAAAAAAAAATGCTTGATTGTATTTTACATAATCCTCAATTAGTTTAAGGATTTAAGAGCAGAACTGAGAGGCTTCCAGGGAGACATTTCAGCAGAGTGAAGCTTCTGCCTTAGAGTTCTCACCAGCTCTTCCTGCCAACCTGTACTGCAGATTTCAGACTCTGTGCCAGCTCCTACACTCGTGTGAGTCAACGCCTTAATGTGTATCTTTTTTTTCATTTTATTATTACTATTTTCTTTTAAACTTTTTATTTTGCATTGGGGTATAGCTGATTAACAAACAAATTTTGTGATAGATTCAGGTGGAAAGGATTCAACCATACATATACATGGATCCATTCGCCTCCAAACTCTGCTCCCATCCGGGGACATAACATGGAGTAGAGTTCCATTTGCTATAATGTATATATCTTTTGCTGGTTCTCTTTCTCTGATAGAACCCTGACTCCCTTTCCTGCATATTGTCCGGCTTTTAAAGTGTTTCATAAATCATTGGTAAATGGTAAAGAAAGTTTCTAGACATGCGCTCACCTATGCACTAGAATCTTCTCAACCCCTGAAACTAGTGGAATAGTCTGCATATTAGTAAGTAAACATTGGAGAATAGAAAATAAGAATTTCTGTTGAGTCCTAAGTTTTCAATGGTATTTTTTCTAAAACTTTAATTATTAAAAACTTATGCTTTTTTTTGGTAGGACCGTATGGAGTAAAAAGCATTAAGTTCCCTTTTCCCTACTTTCTTTCTCCCATCTTATTTTTCTCTCTGGAGATAACCCCAGATGAATTTGGATTTTATCTTTTCAGTCTGTAGTGGCTAATTGTTATGTGTATCTTTAGGTGTCTGCTGCTCAGCTGGCAGTTGTGTCCAACTCTCTGTGACCTCGTAGACTGCTTCCCAGGTGGCTCAGTGGTAAAGAATTCACCTGCCCATGCAGGAGACTTGGGAGACTTGGGTGCGATCCCTGGGTCAGGAAGATCTCCTGGAGGAGGAAATGGAAACCCACTCCAGTGTTTTCACCTGGGAAATCCCATGGACAGAAGAGCCTGATGGGCTGTAGTCCAGTTGTGCTTGTGCTCAGTCATGTCTGACTCTTTGTGACCCCGTAGACTGGAGTGGGTTTTCCTAACTCAGGGATCGAACCTATGTCTCCTGTATCTCCTGCACTGACCGGCAGATTCTTTACCACTAGTGCCACCTGGGAAGCCTGAAAAGGAGAGGTGGCCCTGAAATATGGGGTGGTTAGTTTTATAGGCTGAGTAGTTTCCTGGGCTGATAAGTGGGAGGGACATTCTAACCATCTTGGAGAAAGGGTGAGGATTTTTCAGAATGGGGTCACCAGCCACTTTTTGGCCTTTTTGGCCCTGAACTGTCCTGGCCCCTGTGGGTGTGTCATTTAGAGGATAATGAATTATAATTATAATTAATGTTTAATGAGGCTCAAGATCTGCTGAAAGTTGAACCTAGTTGGTACTAAGCAGTTTATGTTCTTTAATGGTTGTGCCCTGGGCATTTCAAGCTGAAAGTTTTAAGAGAATTTGTGTCTCTACACAGTGTTGAGATGTTTGGAATACTTAACTTTGATTTTACCTTTTTATAGGTTTAATTTGTTAGATTTCTTTGCAATAGGCTTCAGTAGTTGAGGCTCATGGACTTAGGTACTGTGTGGCACTGAAGTTGTGTGGTGTGCTGTGTGGGGTCTTCCTAGATCAGGGATCAAGTCTGTGTCTCGTGTATTGGCAGGCGGACTCTGAACCACTGGACCATCAGGGAAGTCCCTAGGTTTCTGTCTTCTAAACAGAAAATGGCAATGCTATTCACTAAAATAGTGCCAGCTTTGTGTAATCCTCTAATTTAATACAAAAAATATGAAAAGTTAACATGATACCCATTTTACAGATAGAAAAGTAAAACTTTACAAAGGCTAAATACTTTGCCCACTGTTGCAGGGAGTCAGAACTCTGGATTTATCTGTTTTGGAAGTGGACATATACAATTTGGTGTTTTACATCTAGCTTCTTTCACTTAGCACAATGTTTTGAAGGATATGTTGTAGGATATCTCTGTGTGTGTGTGTATATGTATGTGTCTGTCTGTCTGTCTGTCTGTTGCTGTCATTCTGACTCTTTTTGGCCCGATGCACTATAGCTGGCCAGGCTCCTCTGTCCATGAGATTCTCCAGGCAAGAATACTGGAGTGGGTTGCCATGCCCTCCTCCAGGGAATCTTCCGGACCCAAGGATCAAACCCAGGTCTCCCACATTGCAGGCATATTCTTTACCATCTGAGCCACCAGGGAAGCCCAAGAATACTGGAGTGGGTAGCCTATCCCTTCTCCAGGGGATCTTGCTGACCCAGGACTCAAACCGGGGTCTCCTGCATTGCAGGTGGATTCTTTATCAGCTGAGCTACCAGGGAAGCCCTTCCACTTTTAGGCTACTACCAATAATGCTGCTAGAATATTCATGTGAACCTTTGTTGTTAGTTCTCTTGGGTGTGTGCCAAGGAGTGGAATTGCTGTGTCATACAGTAATTTCGTACTGACTTTTGAGGAACCACCAAACTTTTTAATGTAATTTCATACTGACTTTTGAGGAACTACCAAACTTTTTAATAGCAATCACACAATTTTACACTTCCACTAGCCAATATATGGTTCTAATTTCTCCACATTCTTTACCAACAATGGTTACTATTATTATTTTTTTGGTTTGTTTGTTATATACCCATCATAGTAACTATAAGTGGTATCTCATTGTGGTTTTCATTTGCATTTCCCTCATGACTAAGCATGTTGAGAATCTTTTTATCCACTTCCTAGCTGTCTGTTAATCTTCCTTGGAGAAATGTATCAGCATTTTTTTTTTTAATGGAGCCGCACAGCAGGTGGAATCTTTGTTCGCAACCGGGGATGATCCCAAATCCCTTGCATTGGGAACTCTGAGTCTTAACCACTGGACTGCCTAGAAGTCCCGAAATTAGGTTGTCTATATTCTGGATACTAGACTCTTATCAGATAATATCTGTAAATAATTTTTTCCCCAGTCTGTGAGTTTGAAACCGAATCCTTGTAAAACAGAGTTCCTCTGCTGAGTTTATGATTAACATCTGTAGGAACTTTCTTAGATTTAGGTATTTGATAAACTTTGGATTAATTTGTGTGTGTGTGTGATCCACATTCCGTCTTTTGTGGATGGATATCTGCTTGTCCCAGCATCATTTGTTGAAAAGACTGTTCTTTCTCTACTGAATGGTCCCGGCACCCTTGTCAGAACTCACTTGAACATGGATGTGTGCACTTATTTCTGGTCTCTGAAGTCTATTCCATCATATGGACTTTGTATAGTTTAACTTTTTAAAAATCACCTTTGGAATTACTTTAGTTTGACCTTTTATTTCCAGAATTCCAAAATTATCATTTATTCAGCTGATTGAGCCAGAATCAAATTTGAGGTGGGAAAAATTTACTAAAAACATCAAGAAAATGGATTTCATAGCAATGTTAATACAACATCAGACTATGTTACAATTATATGGTTTACTATTAGCATTTCTAAGGGTATAAATGTATGAGACATCACAAATCCATTTTAAAAAATCAAAAAGGGAAATTATGATAAAAATGAGATACTGCATAGCATAAACATACAATATGAATACATGAATAAAGATTTTTAATATTTAATTCTTTCACAAACTATGTACAATAAGAGTAAAATAATACAATTATGCATTCAAGTTTTTTTTCTTTTTTTGCTTTAAGCTTTTCCTGTAGCTCTGTTTACCTGCATTGCAAGGGTTTCTAGGAAATAGTTGTGCTATGGTTATTCTAAATATTTTTCTCATAGTCCATGATAGTTATTAGGAACAAATAACCATTGTGCTGTGGTGGATTATTCCATTTTTTCATGGATAAAACACTACTTCCTTTCAAGGCTCTGTCGTCCTTCTGTCTCAAATATTTTCTTCTTTCACAGTCTCTTATCTTGTCACATATCTTTGAGAGAAGGGACCCATACATGCAAAAAAAAGGGAAAAAATCTTGACCTGGTTGACTTTCCTGAGGTTCAGAGAGAATGGACTTTTTTCTTTTCTCAACATTCAAGCAGCTCCCTTCCAAGCGATCACGCAGGAAATGTGTGGTTGCACTATTAAGATTCTAAAAGGATTTTTTTGCCGATTTGTTACCTGAGGTATCAATTGTAGCATGTCTTTTTCACAGCCCTCAAATTCATTTTAAGCTCCTTTATTATACAATATCCTAATGGTGATCATGTATATTCCATGCCAAGAAAAAATTAGTATGTACAAACATTAAAATCAGGCTTCAGACAATTAAACACAGAACACATGCTTGGATATTAATGCTTTGAATAGACAGCTTGGGCTTGCAGTTACCCACGTTCTTTCACTAGGTTCTGTGGATCACAGGATGGCAAGTTTGTTCACCTGAAAGTGAACCCCAAAGGAAAAGAGTAGAAAAATCTATCGTTAATCCTGTTAAAAACGCAGAACAAGAATCAAGTAATAAAAAATACTGGTCATAAAACCTCTGATCCTCTCACCATGCTCCTCAGCATTCACCTCTTGCTTTCTCTCTGCTTAAAAGTGAAGAGGACTGACACTTAGGGGCTCCCAAGCCCTGCAGTTCTGTTATTTCCCAGTAGGGGGCGATGTTACATTGAAAAACTGAACCAGTTTTGGGGCATTAACCCCGATGAGTCTGTGTTCCTTCTCTTTTCAAGACATTTTTTTTAAAAGTCCTCTATAAATACTTTTTTTCCTAAACTCAAAGAAAGTGAGAGTTGAAGAACAACAGAATTCTTCAAAGATAGTTCTTTTACCCACTATCTTCACAGATACTTCTTTGTATGTGACATTCTTGAAAGTTGGTATCAAAGTCCCAAAGTACGAAATGCATCCCGCAAGTCATCAACCTCATAGAGTGGCTGTGGAGAAAGACAGTAGGTGACATTGTAATTTTTGTGTTAATTTTTTCTTTTTAAAATTTCTATCATTTGGTCGCACCCCATCCAGGATCCCCGACCAGGGGTCGAACCTACGTCCCCTGCTCCAGAAGCTCGGAGTCTCAACCACTGGACCACCAGGGATGTTCCCATTAATATTTTTGAAGAAAAGAAGGGGAGAGGGAGAGGAAAGAGAAAGAGAGGAAGGAATTTTACCCGGAGTAAAATGGATTCTGTGGAGAGTCTAAGTTAAAGATGTGATTGAGGAAAAAGAGAGGGGAGAGGGTTGGGGTGGGGAAGGGGGAAGGGAAAGGAATCTTACTAGAAGGCTAGTGCTTGTGCTAAGTCGCTTCAGTTGTGTCTCACTCTGAGACCCCATGGACTGTAGCCCACCAGGCTCCTCTGTCTGTGGGATTTCCTGGGCAGGAATACTGGAGTGGGTTGCCATGCCCTCCTCCAGAGGATCTTCCCAACCCAGGGATCAAACCTGCGTCTTTTTTTGTCTCCTGGATTGGCAGGCGTGTTCTTTACCACTAGCGCCACCTGGGAAAGCCCAGAGGGCTAGTAGAGGGCTTTGGATTGTGAAACATTACAGCAAACTCAGTTGTAGGAGAAATGACAACAAAGACAGAGAAAAAGTTTTCATCAGAGGAAAAATAAGGGGAGAATGATAGACATACCCACGCAAACACACGCTGAAATGTAGGAAATACAAGAAAAGGAAATATAAGTAGTGCCAGGGATAGATAACTTTGGAGAGAGAAAGACAAGGAGAAGCAAAGAAAGCCCCTTACTTACCAAAAGGATGCGTCGAAGTTGTCTGGACAGACGAACCGAATTTTCATGCAGTCCATCCCAGGCTTTGAAAGTTCTTTCACGATTTTCCACAAAAGTATTCCAGCAATAAAAATAATCTATTTGAAAATTTTAAAAGTAGAGGGAAGAGGATGGGTCAGAGCTCAAATCATGAGGAAAGAAAGAAACCCTCCCCCCGCCCCCACCCCACCCCAAAGCCTTGGGTCAACCAATTCTTTTTCTCTAATTCTCCTCGATAGCTTTCGGCCCCAAAGGCGAGTTAGAACTTTGGGGCGAGTTAGAATTCACCCCCCTCTCTCCCCTATTTCTCACCCTGGCTTTTCCCAATCTGAATGGCCAGTCCTGCTCTGCAGAGCCAGGCCGAAAGGTCCCTGCGCACCTTTGAAGGTCATGATGGCGATCTGGACTCCAGCGCGGTGCAGCCGCCGCAGCCCCTCTGGCTCGGCCTTGCGCTCCTTGTCGCAGAAGTAGAGGCGCGCCGTGAAGATCCGCAGGCTCAGGTTGGGGTACCCCCGCAGGAAGTCGGCCACGTGCCGCGCACAGTCATAGCAGGGGCTCCAAGATGTGAACCAGGTGACGCGGTAGCACCGCCCGGGGTCCAGATCCCAGTCGGAGATGTAGCGGAGGAAGAGCAGCTCCACGTGGCATCCGGCCTGGGGAGAGAGCAGAGACTCAGTGAATGGTGACCAACCTTGACTATCTTGCTGGTTGCTTCACCGTCATTAATTCGTGTCCCTCCCACCGGTCGGCCTTTTTGGGGTGTCTGCCGTTTTGTCCAAGAAAGGCGAAGCAACTGCCCGAAAGGACACAGTGGTGAGTGGTGATTCCAGACTCTGCACATCTGGCCTTGGGAAGGGAAAAGCGTGCAGAATTTCTGTGGAACAATGGGAGGATGGAATGAGTTGAGTGGGTCAAGTAGTATCACACTATCTCAGGTTTAATTTTTGTTTGTTAAGTTGTTTTTCCTCCCTTGGAGACAAAGGAACATGGCTTGGAAGTGCTGCTGATGTAACATTGTGAAAAGACAGTGGACCACTGAGAGGAGAATAAAAAGTTAGAGTTAGGAGATTCTGAGACTGCCAGGTGGGTATTGTAAGAGAGGTAGTAGGCACCGGTTGTGGTTTAAGGACAATTAAATACAGGGGTCCCTTGTTTTGTTGTGCTTGGCTGTACTGGACTTTGCAGGTACTTTGTGTTATGAAGGTTTGTGGCAACCCTGCCTTGAGCAAGTCTATCGGTGTCATTTTTTCCAACAGCATCCACTCACTTTGTGTCTCTGTGTCACATTTTGTAATTCTTGCACATTTCAAACTTTTCATTATTATGGTTATCTGTGGTCAGTGATCTTTGTTCCCACTATGACTCACTGAAGGCTTAGATGATAGCAATTTTAAGCAGTAAGCTTTAAAATTGAGATATACACTTTTTGTTTTAGATATAATTGTATTGCATACTTTAAAGAACTGTAGTATAGTGTAAACATATAACTTTTGTATGCACTAGGGCTTCCTTGGTGGCTCAGATAGTAAAGAATCTGTCTGCAATGGGGGAGATCCAGGTTTGATCCCTGGATCGGGAGGATCCCCTGGGGAAGGCATGGTAACCCACGTCACTCCAGTATTCTTGCCTGGAGAATTCCGTGGACAAAGGAGACTGGCAGGCTACAGTCCATGGGGTCATAAAGGGTCAGACACGGCTGAAAAATTAGCACTTTCAGGAAACCCCCAAATTTGACTCACTTTATTACAATATTCTCTATTGCAGTGTGCTTTATTGTCATGTTCTGGAATCAAACCTACAAAATCCCCGAGGTGTGCCTGTAATGTGTTTGCTCTTTGTATGATCCCCATGACTGTAATAGTAATCACCATAGTGAGATATAGCAAGTCCACTTCATACTGCAGAAAAGTCATTGATCCCAGAATCTGAAGACCTAGGTTCCATTAGTCACCCAACTCCTAGATCTTCTGATTCCTCATGAGTGAAATGGAGTTTTGTTGTGAGGACTCAGTGAGAGAGAAGGAAAGGAACACAAAACCTTTCTATGTTTAGAATGTGTCTTATCACTAAATAGGGAAAAGATTAGAAGCTAAAAACACAATACAAATAGAGGCCAAGAAAAGTGGGATATATCAGTGTTGTTCTACCCAGGGATTCTTCCCTGCGTTTCCACCAGGACCAGGTGTCACTGCATGTTATGAGAGGAAATTCATGGGCAGGAGCTTATGTAAACTCTTCTGGATTTTGGTGAAGAAATCTCTTGAAAATGTAATTCTCTGATCTTCTAGTTTTTGTTTTTGTTTTTGTTTTTAAAGCTAGATATGTTATTGCTCAGTCAGTAAAGAATCTGCTTGCAATACAGGAGACCTGGGTTCGATCCCTGGGTGGGAAAGATTCCCTGGAAAAGGAAATGGCAAGTATTCTTGCCTGGAGAATCCCATGGACAGAGGAGACTGGCGGGCTACAGTCCTTGGGGTCCCAAGAGTCGGACATGACTGAGCGACTAAACCACCACTGCCACCATGTTATTGAGAAGCAGTTTTTATTATTTATCTATTTATGACTTCTCTTGTTGCAGAACATGAGCTCTAGGGTGTGAGGGTTCAGTAGTTGCGGCATGAAAGCCCAGGAGTTGGGCACATGGGCTTAGCTGCTCCAGGGCATGTGAAATCCTCCTGGACCAGGGATCGAACCTGTGTCCCCTGCACTGACAGGCAGATTCGTATCCACTGTACCACCAGGGAAGTCCTGATCTTCTAGTTTTAATTCATAGCTTCCCTGAGTTTTCTGAGGGTCACTATGATGAATGTACTTACTGGCTTATGATCTAAGTGAGCAGGAAGGAATAGAAATCATTTGAAAGATAGAACTGAATCATTAATTTTTCCTAATTCTTCTTCCTTCATTTAAAAAAATTCCAAAGCCACAATTTGTTTTTCCACGTTTGCAGTTCAGCTTGAATGAGCTGATAATATTCCCCCAAATAAAAAGGCTCTTTCTTTGAGTTTCTTCCTTAATCTGAAAGGCACTTTGGATGCTGGGGAAAGGAGAGGAAGATTTGGGGCGGTGATTCTTAGCACTGAAACAAGGTGTGGCCTCGATGTGCCCAGCAGGATTGGGGAGGATGTTAAATGACTGCCTTTGGGACGTGTATGTTGTGGGTGCAGGGGCATATAAAAAAGAAAAGAGATCTCAGAAATCTAATGGAGACAAATGAACCAGGCTGAGTAGCAGCATCAGCAGGTGGCTGTAGAAGTGTCCTCAGTGTAGCTGCTTGGGAAGCAGGCATTAATTAAATAATAGCAAGATATTAATTGATACCTTGTTTCGAAGGTGCCCGAAGTCCAGTGAGAAGGAAGTGGGGCTGTCCCGCCGCTTCACCACGTAGCACAAGTAGGTCTCGTGGCGGCCCTTGGCCCAGCGCACGTTTTTGAACTGGTAAAGAAACTGTCTCTGCTTCATCAAGAGGCTGTGGGTGAGAGACAGGGAGGAAACGCAGCCTTCTTGGCTTTCCATCAGCTTTTTAAAAAAATCTGTACTACCTGGGCCAAACCAGAGGAGACGCTCTTGCTTCCTTATGCTGGATGCCTAAGACTTACTGAACTTCAGATCCACTACAACCCCCTTTTCATGCTTGAATTTAAGACTAGTTGAGACAGCAAGAACCCCAAAGCCATCCACGCTCACAGGACAAACTCCTCCCATGGCTGCTGATAACTTGGAATTGCAAGTGTCTTTTCAGGTTTTCTCTCCAGTATTAGTCATGTCTTACTCTTCGCTACCCCATGGACTATAGCCCACCAGGCTTCTCTGTCTATGGAGTTCTCCAGGCAAGAATGCTGGAATGGGTTGCCATTTCCTTCTCCAGGGAATTTTCCTGACCCAGGGATCAAACTCCTGTATCTCCTGCATTGGCAGGTGGATTCTTCACTGCTGAGCCACCAGGGAAGCCCCAACCTCTACCTAAATGCCCAACATAGATCTCAAATTCTAAGAGACAATATTCCCAAATTGCCCTGTCCTGACCTCCCTCTCCTATCCTACCAACTCGCCATCCCAAGTATACAGCCTAAAAGTTTGGAATTGGGATCATTTTTGATTCTCCTTCACTCTTCATATTTAATTAATTAATCATCTAAATTTATGGAGTCAAACTTCCTAATATTTCTGGGAGTGTTCCTGCTCTTTTCTCTCAGTTCTCTGCTTCAATCCAAGCCCCAGTCTTTCCTTTTATCACATTGTCCTGATCTCTTAAAACAGTTTCCATGAGGTGCCCTGGAGATCTCAGAAAATCTAGGATAAACTCCCAACTTGTTAATTGTGGTAAAGCTTTTACAATTGGACACATCTATGTTTCTAGCCTTGTTTCCTAGTATTTTTCTCTTTCTCCCCATCATTTTACCCCCTCCACCCCTGTAGCAGGCCCCCTGGCACTAGTCTCTAGTTTTCTTTCCAATCATCTTGTTGGTGTACATCCCCTGACTGAATCCTTTCTTGACTTTTTTACCCGCACTGGGCAAAACCTACCCCCCTTTCAAAGCCTAACATCAATTTCAGCTCTTACAGGAAGACCTCTCTCAACTGCCATTATCCCCTCTATCTAGGCAAAATTGAACATTAACAGCAACAAAAAAACCCTCCTGAAGTTTCCTGCTGTTCTCCACTCATCCCTATCAAAGCATTCAACCTTTATTATCAATTGATTGCTACATCTGTCCCCCTCAGATGTAGAATGTAGATTAGAATTTCTGTGCTTTGAGTCAGGAAGTGACACTTTTTGAGTCATATGTTAAAAGTGTGAGAGGTATTTGACCATTCTCAACTTGAATATTACAAAAAAGTAGAAAGTGAAAAAATTTTAAATGTTAAAGAATTAAAGTTTAAAATACCAATATATCTAGGGATAATTAGACAGGAGGCTTCCCTGGTGGCTCAGACGGTAAAGAACCTGCCTGCACTGTGGGACACCCTGGTTTGATCCCTGGGTTGGGAAGATCCCCTGGAGAAGGAGAATGGAGAATGGAGAATGGAGAATGGCAACTCCCTCCAGTATTCTTGCCTGGAAAATCCCATAGACAGAGGAACCTGGTGGGCTACAGTCCATAGGCTCGCAAAGAGCTGGTCTCACGACTGAGTGACTAATACTACTTTTTACTAATTAGACATACTATCTAATGATAATTACTGTTAAAATACCTATGTTTTTTCTTCTAGTCTTCTTATGGGTATATATTTACAAGATTTGAGTTAGGTTGATCTCATGTATAAATTCACAATAATCTAAATGTTTTGCCATGTTCTTCACACACTGGGGATGGGGGTCAGGGACAGATTGCTTTTTGCTTCCCGGCACAGTGTCTTGCATGTTATAAGCACTAAACTGAGTTGAGTTTGTAGAAGGAACTCTCTGCTAACACAAGTTCCTTTGTGGTTGTGAACATAGCACAAGATATACAGTGTGTGTGTGTGTTAGTCGCCTAGCTGTGGCCGACACTTTGCGACGTCATGAACTGTAGCCCAGTGTGGTTGATAATCAAAGCATCGGTAGTTAGTGGCCCTGGTTTTTGTCCTTGGTCTTTTTCAGCAAAAATATCTACCTGTAGAGATAACGCTGCCACCTAGTGGCATTGAGCAGAAGTGCAGATAACTTATCAAAGTAATGATCTAGGCAGTGATTTGAATACGGTTTGCTGGCAAGAGAATTGAAACTTATTTCCATTTTTTTTTTTTTTTTTACATTGAGGTTTCCAGGTGGTACCGTATAGCATCTGCCTGCCAATGCAGGAGGCTCGGGTTTGATCCCTCGGTTGGGAAAATCCCCTGGAGAAGGAAATGGCAACCCACTCCAGTATTCTTACCTGGGACATCCCATGGACAAAGGAACCTGATGGGCTACCGTCCATAGCGTTGCAAAGAGTCAGGCATGACTGAGCGACTGAGCACACACATGCACATAATTTACATACTTCACCCATTTAAAATTCACAATTCTATGAATATTGGCAGACGTAAACACCTAAAACTGTTACAAATATCAGGGTACAGAACATTTTCAGGGTACCCTCCCCCCAAGTTTTCTCATCCTCTTTTCAGTCAGTTCTTTCTCTTCCTCCCAGACAACCACTAATCTGTAACTATAAATTATGGTTTATTTTCTAGAATTTTATTTTAAGTATACATTATCACATTTGTGTCTGACTTCTTTTACTAAGTATATTATGACTTTGACATTCATTCATGGTGTTGCATGTATCAGCAGAGTTTGTTCTTTTTTCCTGCAAAGCAATATTCCATTGCTTTGATACAGCACATTTCCTATATTCACTCACCTGTTGATGGACATCTGAATTGTTTCCATTTGAGGGTTATTGTGAATGAAGCTTCTACACCCACTTTTGTATAGACATGTGGACTGTTGATACTTTGATAGTGAAATATATGAGATGGACCCAGAAGTCAACTCCCCAAGTGTCACCCTTAGTAAATCGGTAAGCACGAGCCAGAGATTTTTAAAGGTGTTGTAATTTGAATGTTTTTCTCATACACATGAAGCTTATTAGAAATCTTTTAGGGGGGGGCAGTGTGCGGGGTGGGGCGCTGTGCCACATGACATGTGAGACCTTAGTTCCCCAACCATGCCCCCTGCAATGGAAGCATGGTGTCTTAACCACTGGATTACCAGGGAGGTCCCTGGAATCCACTTTAAATCCTGAGGCAGAGAATTAGATGTATCACCAGTGTATACATTACATATGTGAAACCATACATAAAGTAGTCAAATGTTTATAATTAACAATTCACATTTGACAGGAATCCACGAGTGAATGTTAACAAAAATCCAATAGTCGTTGGCTTTATTCTAAAGTGATAATAATTTACTATGGTAAAACTACCACAGCACTACCTCTGTTACTATTGTTAATTAATTAACATAACCACCCTAGGCATGTCACGTAAACTGAATACATAATAAATGAGTAATAAAGACTGGAGAGGAAGAAAAAAAATTCTCTCCTTTGGGCCCAGTTTTAAATAGATTAGGCATCATCTCTTACCAATGACGGAGAAGGCAACGGCACCCCACTCGAGTACTCTTGCCTGGAAAATCCCATGGACGGAGGAGCCTGGTGGGCTGCAGTCCATGAGATCGCTACAAATCAGACACGACTGAGCGACTTCACTTTCACTTTTCACTTTCCTGCATTGGAGGAGGAAATGGCAACCCACTCCAGTGTTCTTGCCTGGAGAATCCCAGGGACGGGGGAGCCTGGTGGGCTTCCGTCTATGCGGTCGCACAGAGTCGGACACGACTGAGGCGACTTAGCAGCAGCAGCAGCAGCAGCTGACCAATAAATTCCTTCCTATAGCTGGGGGCCTATTTCCAGCACCCTATGCTCTGGTTTCTCTCTCTCTTTAAGAAATATTGATTTATTTGGCTGTACCTGGTCTTAGTTGTGGCCTGTGGGATCTAGTTCCCCTACCAGGGATTGAGCCCAGGCCTCCTGCATTGGGAGTGTGTAGACTTAGCCACTGGCACACCAGGGAAGTCTTCTTTGCTTCTCTTAAGGATACAGAGGACTCGGTAGAGACCATCTGTAAGGCCCACAGGTTGACAGCTGTGCCAGACAGCTGTGTGCCCTGAGGCGGAACCCTGGCTGCATCCCCAGCAAAGCAAACCAGAGACAGATGGGTTAAAAATAATCATGACCGAATCAGCCTCTCCTGCCGTGTGCCATCAGTGCTGTGCTCTGCAGATAGTATTCTCCTTAATGAAAAATCATGTATTTCCCTTTTTCTCCCGTTGAATTTCATCCTCTCTCCTTCGTTGACTTTCTCTGAATTTCAACTCTGATTTTACTGTTGCTTTGCATTTTGTTATTTACAAGTATCTCCACTGAGCCCTTTTCCTCTCATCACAGATTAGTTTCAAAATCTCACTGTAAACTGAGCTGATGTGTGACATTTTGCTCTCAGGTTTCTGAAGGACATTTAATCCACCATTAAGATTCTACATTGAGATTGAAGTATATGGTTTAAGTGTAAATTTGCATACATTTGCAATAGAAATAGATTAAGTTCTATAATAACATAATTGTCATAAACTTCATGTGAAGACATCATGAAAATTTTACAGAATATGCATTAAAGAAGTAAGTTACGTCATGTCTGAAGAAATGGAAAGACTAGGTAAAGAGTAAAAATGACATTAAGTGCCTCTTTGGCCTATAGTATTAAAGAAGTTTTTTGTATTGACTTTATCTCCTTGTCACAGACATAGTCATAGTGACTGACCTTCAAGCAAATACTTTTGAATACTGGCATTTAAAAAATAATTTCTTGACAATGTAATTATTCAGTAAAGTCTCTGTAGTCAAGTTTTTCTTCAAGGGGTTCTATAGTTGAATGTTTACAGAATTATTACCATTACCACTACTGTTTTTAGTACAGTATTGCCATGACCTTTTCATGATTTGAGTCTCTTAACATTTGCTTGATTAATATTACTACCATAAACTATCCTAATTGCAAGGATGAGTTAATGCATGGTGCATAAAAGTTCTTTCCAGTCTGGGAAAGAAAAAAAGAGAGAGATAATTGGGCGGAAAGCATGTAAGATCTGAACAGAAGATGAGACAGATCCAGAAAAATAAATGTGCATCTTGACCAGGCAGATCCTGTGAGTCAGTGTTAGGGGAGAAAGGGAAAGTTTATGCATCTTATTACTCAGATTTGCTCTGAGAGGAAGGCCAGCCAAACCACCCACAAGCAGACTGCTTTACCTGTCCATGGTGGAATCCAGTTTGCCTTTCTTGGCTCCCTGAAGATCTTAGGAAGAAAAGCTTGCCTCCAGCACTTCTGCTGTACTGGCTGACAATGCACTGGTCTCACACATTCAAATTTGAACTCAGCCCTTTAGGCTCCTCCCCTCAACAGCATCACCACCAACAGGTACCCCATACCCCAGCAGCCTTCCTCCTGTTTGGGTCCACTGGAGATGGGTGGGGTTTTCATAGGCAAAAATCACATAGAGAAAATGACTGAGGGCTAGCCTACCTAATGTATAGGTTCCTTTAGGTCTGCTTCTTTAAAAATCCAGTTCACCCTGCACAGGTAGTAAAGATCAGGAGACAGGAGAAGTAGACAATTTGTATATTGTAATCCTGGTAAAAAAATGATATCCTTATTCATTTATTTATGTCTTGGCTGTGCCTCAAGACTTGTGGGAATCTTAGTTTTCTGACCAGGGATTGAATCGGGGCCACAGCAGTGAAAGCACCAAGTCCTAACCACTGGATTGCCAGGAAACTGCTCAAAATGGTATCTTTAATTTTTAAAAACATAATAATAAAAATAAATTTAAAAGTATCTTGTGTTTGATCAGCCAAAAGCATGTATTCCTCATTTAATTACACAATAGCTCTGAGTCTCAAAGGCCTACACTAATTGTTCCTGCTTGGTTGCTTGCCAAGTACACTCAGGACTTAGGACAGAGGTTTTTGCCTCCCAAATCACTGATTTTTTTTTTTTTAATTTGATTGCTTTACAAGAAGACTAGATGATTACACCAAAGGATAATTTTTGCATAAGCTCATCTTTTCCACAGAAGCCATATATTAATTTGAAGTCAGAAACAGCAGCATCTCAAACAACAGAAGACTTATTTCATCGCACAGAATCAACCTCTCAATGACTGCTCTGAACTTGGGAAACAGGTTGAGCTTTTCAGCTAAGGGATTTTAAGTTCCCTCCCTTGTACAAACTGGTCTATTAAAGATTTTGACGTCTCCCTCCTGTGTTCATATGCATTCTATCTATTCATTCAATAGACATTCAATACCCTCTAGGGGATAGAAACTGTGCTGGGTACTGGTGTTACAATAGTGAGCAAAGCGGCAAGGGTTCTTGCTTGCTTTCTGCTTTAAGGCTTTGAAAAATCGACTATACGTTAATGATCCTCCCCCTGCCCCAGTCTGTAGTTCTAGCCTGGAACTCTCCCTTGGACTCAAGGCAAGTATGTTTTCCATCTTCCACCTCAGCATCTCCGTCTGGATGTCTGGACATTTCAAACATGGCTAAAACCAAGTACCTGTTCTCTCCCAATGTATCATCCGGTCCTCTTACCTCTTTGTCTCAGTGGCACTGAGAGCCATCTGGCCATCTTCTTGATTGCTCTCTTCCTTTTACATTTCATGCCCGAATCCTGTTAACTCTCCTTTCAGAATAAGTCCAGGCCCTGACCACTTGTCACCACCTCCAAGTCTAAGCATTCTGAAAAATTACATTCAGCCACTCAACTGGCCTTCCTGCCGCCACCTTTCTTCAGTTACAGTCTATTCTCACAGCAATCAGAGTAATTCTTTTGAAATTATATATATATATATATATATATATATATATATATATATATATATATACATAAAGACTTATTTTCCTTTTTGGTTGCTTGGCATGCAGGATCGTAACTCCCTTACCAAGGACTGAGCCCGTGTATCCTGGACTGGAAGTGTAGAGCCTTAACCACTCGGCCACCTGAGAAGTCCCATTTTTGAAATATTTTAGATCATGTTACTCTGCTGTCAACTCTCCCTGACCCCTCCTTTTCTCAGTAAGAAGTCAGCATCTTTACAAATGGCTCCCCAGACGCTCTGCCCTGCCCTCTGCCCCTGCCTTACTGCTCTCCTTGTTCTGCACAAGAAACACACAGGCCTCAGCCTCTGCCCTTGCTTGTCCCTCTGCCTGGAATGCACTTCCCCTGCACTATTATTACAGCCTGATCCTTTATCTTTTGTCGCATATCTAAAATTTCCACTATATCCCATCACCCTGACCTTTCTCTTTCCCCTTCTTTAATGTATATTTTTTCTTTAGCACTTATAACTTCAAATACAAAATTGTCTATGTTCAAAATTGTGAGTCTTAGGTCGATGAGAGGTTGGCTCCTCTGCAGGGATTCCCCTGGTGGTCCAGTGGTTAGCAGGCTTTCCAGGTGGCACCCTCCTGCCAATGCTGGAGATTCATAGGAGATGTGGGTTCAATCCCTGGGTGGGGAAGATCCCTGGAGAAGGGCATGGCAAATCACTCCAGTATTCTTGTCTGGAGAATCCCATGGACAGAGGTGCCTGGCGGGCTACAGTCCGTTGGGTCGCAAAGAGTTGGACACGACTGAGAGACTTAGCATGCACGCACACCATGCTTTCACTGCCAACCTTGCTGGTTCAATTCTTGGTTTAGTCTTCTCTAGTCAATCGAATTAAGAGCGGTGTGGCACGACCCCCAAAATAGAAAAAAAATTCCTGCAGAGGCCAAGGTGGGATCATCCAAGGGTATGTAAAATCTGATCCACTTGTTTCCTCAGATATGAGTGGCATCTTTACTGTGTTATCAACCAGTTGCCTAGAGACATGCACACATATCCTCCCAAAGGAAGTTTAAATGTTAGTTCTCAGAGATGGTAACATCACAAAATCTGAAAATTAGAAAAAAATTTCCCAACTTACCCCAATGGGAAGCCCAATTCCTGATGATGGGAACTTGACATGATATGGTAATTCTACATGAGGTCCTTTTGTATATTCTCTCTTTTCAAATTATGCCCTTTTGTTCCGGCCAGAAATAGGAAAACTGGCTGCTGATGTACCTGGCTTCGTTTTTGTTCAGTTTTGGTTTGGTTTCTGAAATTCTAACTTTTCCCCCCTTTGACTGCACTACAGATCATGTGAGATCTTAGTTCCCTGACCAGGGATGTAACCTGTACCTCCTGCAGTGGAAGCATGGAGTCTCAATCACTGGACCACAGGGAAGGCCCTCTATTTTAAAAAGCACAATGCAGTGGTATTAATTGCATTCACAATTCACAATTGCATCAAAAACCTTTTTCATGATCCCCCCCAAAACCCATAATCATTAAGCAATAACTCACCATTCCCCCCAGACATCTCTGGTAATCTTATATGGAAATGACTATTGTAGGCAAAGTGGAAACATACAATCTTTGTCCTTTTGTGTCTGCCTTATTTCACTTTTCATAATGTTTTCAAGATTGATCCATGTTAGAGCATGCATCAGAATTTCATTCCTTTTTATGATCTGCCTTACTTCAAAGCTCATGTAATACTGTCATGCTGGTAAAATCAACCTTGCAGATCTTAGCTGGATTGACCGTATCAGTTTAGAAATCTTCGTCAGAGCTGCAGAGAAACGTTTTCCTCCCCATATGACTGTGTTGTTAGAATTGGGTTTGGCTGTGTATGTCAGACAGACTCAATAAATTGCTTGTGCAAAATACGATTTCTCTTCCACATAAAAATGTAGACAGTTGGCCTAACAAGTAATTAAATCTAAATCTAACTGAAGCGTGGATTTTGGAGCTCTTTGCTTTGTTCAAAGAGTCTCTGGTGGCCATTTTTTGCCTGAATGTTTCCCCATCTCTCAGTTCAATAATGGGACATGAGTCTCAGCCAAGCAGCAAAGAGAAATAAAACACTGTGTTTGGGGAAGCATACAAGACGAGGCATTGTGGGGAGAGAACAGAGAAAGATGGCAATCATGGCGGTCCCCTGATTATAACATGGCCTTTCATTGCCATGGACCAGAGTTCCACCCCTGGTAAGGGAAGTAAGATCCCACAAGCCACAAGTTGTGGCAAAAAAATTAATAAAAATAAAATTTAAAAAACTGGGAATTCCCTGGTGGTCCAGTGCTTAAGACTCCATACTCTCAATTCAGGGGGCATAGGTTCGATCCCTGCCAAGGGATCTAGGCATGCCTCACGGCTTGGCCAAAAGAAAGGTGGCAGTCAAGTCCACTCCTCCAGAAGCAGAATTATCTGTTCAGTTCAATTCAGTTGCTCAGTCATGTCCCACTCTTTGTGACTCCATGAACTGCACCATGCCAGGCCTCCTTGTCCATCACCAACTCCTGGAGTTTACTCAAACTCATGTCCATTGAGTCAGTGATGCCATCCAACCATCTCATCCTCTGTCATCCCCTTCTTCTCCCACCTTTAATCTTTCCCAGCATCAGGGTCTTTTTCAGTGAGTCAGTTCTTCCCATCAGGTGGCCAAAGTATTGGAGTTTCAGCTTCAACATCAGTCGGTTCCTCTGCCTTTTCTAAAATCAGTTTGAACATCTGGAAGTTCACAGTTCATGTACTGTTGAAGCCTGGCTTGGAGCATTTTGAGCATTCCTTTACTAGTGTGTGAGATGAGTGCAATTGTGCAGTAATTTGAGTATTCTTTGGCATTACCTTTCTTTGGGATTGGAATGAAAACTGTCATTTTCCAGTCCTGTGGCCACTGCTGAGTTTTCCAAATTTGCTGGCATATTGAGTGCAGCACTTTCACAGCATCATCTTTTAGGCTTTGAAAGAGCTCAACTGGAATTCCATCACCTCCACTAGAATTATCTCTGGATATTTATTTAATTCTATTTCATAAATTAAATTTGATAGGGTTGATGACTGAACAACTCAACAACAAAAACATCAAAGCATTAGTAGAATCCAATAATGTACAATTCAATGTACATTCTTATATACTGTCTCCTGTTTTGAAAATCTTACTTTTCAGTATAGAAATTGCATAAGGAAGATTCTCTCCAACATACACAAATGGCTTAGATATTCAGTACTTGAAAATGAAGGTTGTGGGGCAGGAAAAAAAATCTGTTGTGTTTGTTTTAATGTTTTACCCTTTGGAGATAATTCAAAAAGTGCTTTTTATAAGTAATTTGTAAACAGCATCTTTGAAAACTGAAATTCATTCATTTAATACTTATTGAAGGCTTATTATGAGAAAGCATAAGGCTGAGCTTTGAAGGGGAACAATGATGCATAAGTTCAAGAAACTTATCTTTCAAGCATTAAAATAGGTGATCTTAAATGATAATATAAAAGAATTAAATGTCAATAAAAGACTTGAAATAAAAATGACAGAATCATTGCATCTCAAAGTTGAAGGGAGGACCGCCTTGTGCTTCTCAAAATTGGATACGCATATCTTCACACCTAAATTTGAGTACATGGTAATATAGGGCTTCCCTGGTCACTCATTGGTAAAGAATCTACCTGCCAATGCAGGAAATGCAGATTCAATCCCTGGATCAGGAAGATGCCATGGAGAAGGAAATGGCAATCTACTTCAGTATTCTTGCCTGGAGAATCCCATGGAGCTACATGTAGTTGTTCAGTTCAGTCCCTCAGTCATCTCCGACTCTTTACATACAGTTCATGGCGTTGCAAAGAGTTAGCAATAAAACAACAGTAAAAGTCAAAACTACAGGATAAATAGGTCCTGCTATTCCTAGGACATAAAGGTTTCCAAGAATTGGAAAACAGTGTTTATATTCAAAATTATTTAGAGCAAAATATAATCAGCTTGTTAGTTTTCCTTACACTTACACTTTTCTCCATTACCCTAGCTTATCCCCACTTAAAAAGTAAAACTCCTCACAATATGGATGGTTTCAATGATATTTATTCTCATGATGGAGAGTGGGTCAGAAAGATCCCCTGGAGGAGGGCACAGCAACCCATTCTAGGAATCTTGCCTGGAGAATCCCCATGGACAGAGGAGCCTGGCAGGCTACAGTCCATGGGGTCGCAAAGAGTCAGACACGACTGAATCGACTTATGCACGCATGAAGGGTAAGTCAACATCTGGCAGGACCACAAGTAAATACAGCATCGTGCTAACATTCGAAAAGAAACATAGATTCCAAAGACATTTCAGCCCAACATGTGACTGGTTTAAGATGCTCAGCATTTCTTATTTTACTTTTCTTTTATAGGAAGTTTTAATGGGAAAAACAAATTGAGGGTCAATGATTTCATGATTCTCTGTGTCCCACATAGTGGTCTCTTCACCTTTTACTTAATCCTAGTAATAGGACACCATCACTCATTTAGTGGGATGAAGTCAGAGGAAGAAAATAATTCATAATGTAATGCTTCACAATAGACTGATTTCCTTTTTCTTTTTTGGCCAAGTGATTTGGCTTGTGGAATCTTAGGTCCTTGACCAGGGGTTGAACTTGGGACCTTGGTAGTGAAAGCACCAAGTCCTAACCATTGGACTGCCAGGGAATTTCCTAGATTGAATTCTTGATCAAGATTCTGATGAATGGATAGAATTTTAATACAGTACAGAGCAAATGGACTTCCTTGGTGGCCCAGTGGTTAAGATTCCACCCTTCCAAGGCAGAGAGCATGGGATCTATCCCTGGTTGGGGAGCTAGGGTCTCACATGCCTTGCGGCCCCCTAAAAGGGGGAAAAAACATACAGAGCAGAGAATTTCTGGAGGATAGTCTGAAATCTTGGGTCATGGGTCTGTACCTTTCACTTATGAAGCACATGACATTGGGAAAGAATTCTTCACAAAGTCATTCCAAGGATCTGCTTAGCTTTACTATGTGAGTGTGAAAGCTTAGTATATGGAATACATGAATATGTTTGATAAAATTTCTCATCATCTCTCCAAGTTGGCAGAAACAGCATGAGCAAACACAGAGCTTCGACATGACGCTTCATATGTTTTAGCCACAATGATAGCTTATTCTGGTATGCGTGATGGCTTGTAAGGAAACAATGACGACAGATAAAAATGAGATGTCAAATTCAAGAGGAGACAGCAGCATTAATTCCCAAGGAATCTTTTTATATGTGGAGGTGGATGTATGTGAGGGTGTTTCAGTATAATGCCCCTGTTACCAAAATGTTTGTTAATTTGTGTGTCACAGTTAACAGCAGCATCTGTTTGTCAACTGGAGGGAAAAAAAATCTTCAAATCTTTTTTTCTTAAGTAAATTCAGTGATATAATTATCTATGGTTGGTAAAAGGTTTTTCATTTATTAAGGATTTGAGCTCAGTTAAGAGTTTATTTTAAAGGAACATATACTTTGAATAAAAATTTTCTGGGCATGTTTCATTGAACTTGGTGAGAAAACCATGGTGTTTAATTGTAAATAGATTGCTAAAAGCTTGGACCAATACTTTATGTGTGCCATTTTAGTATGTAGAGGTTTTGTGCTTTTTAAAAAACAAGTTCAATTTTACTTTAAAAAAATGAGATGTCATTCATATTCATATAAGCTTCTTAAGAAAAGCTTTCTAACAAAATGGAGAGTTAAATAGCTTGCATAATGGCTGTAAAGATTATTTAAGAAGCATGACTCATCCAGCATTAGAAAATAACTTTATTCCTCAGAAAGTTATAGTGCCTGCTCACCTTTCTTCTATTAAAGGAGAAAAAAAGTACATTTCTTATCATGACAGTAGCATTTTTCATTCCTGGAGATTTGGAGTTAGTGAGATTAAAAAAAAAATATGGGGTTTCCTCCAGGTATTTTTAAAAGTTATTTTCCTTACTAACTACCCTCTTCCTTCACCAACTTCTCTTGAAAAGTCAGAAACCACAGGACTACCTGGTTAGGTTATTTTTAACGGAAACACCATGACTTGGAAATTGTGCCTCTGGTGGCTGAGTTGTCTTGGACATCTGGACTTTACCACCAATTGGACTTTCATGAGAAACACAAGGTGGGGTTTCGTTATGGCCAGAAGTCCCCCTGGGAATTCTCCAGGGTACACATTCCTGTGTCTGAGAGCTGAGCGGCTCAGACAATGACTCCCTAGACCCCTATTTTTGGACACCAGGTAGATTGTTCAATATGATACTTTGTTGTTTTTGAAAAGAGCCTAAAAAGGTTTCCGCGTGGGCTAAAGTGTGGTCTTGGAGTGCTTCAACTTCTGCATTTCCCAATTTTTGTTTTTCTCACTTTACTGCCAGCCATATTACTGAATTTCTCTGGGGTATGAAAAAGTTGAGGGACATATACAGGAATTACTCACTCAGCCTCTGCTGTGCAGCTGCCCAGAACTTACTGAGGTTGAAAGAACACAGAAACATTCATCAAAAGCCTGGGGCTGGCCAAAGGTCTAAAAAAAGAGTTATTTTTGATAGGAACATTAACCAAAGCTTCATTGATCACAAGAAAGAGTGAAAAGTTACATTTTTTGTAATCAAAGACAGGAAGACTTGAGTTCTGTCTCCACCATTTCTTAGTGAACTGGCTTCGTGGGTTGCCTGCTGCCATATGTTATAGTTTCCCCTTGTATAAAATGTGAATAAGTAATAGTAATAATACCTAACCTTTTTTGTGCACTTATGATAGGCTCTGTATAAGCAAGTTGCATGTATAATCTCATGTAAGACCAAGAGATAGAAACTGTTATCCCAATTTTCAGATGTGAACATTGAGGGCCAAAGAGTTGGAATTAAAATAATTTTTAAAAATGATTCGTTTATTGTTGACTGTACTGGATCTTTGTTGCTGCAGTCTTTCTCTAGTTGTGGCAAGCAGGGGCTACTCTCTAGATGCGGTGAGAGGGCTTCTTGTCGCAGCAGCTTCTCTTGCTGCGGAGCACGGAGCCCCAGCTCTAGATAGGTGGGCTCAGTAGTTGTGGCTCCTGGATTTTAGAGCGCAGGCTCAATAGTTGTGGCCCACGGGCTTAGTTACTTTGTGGCATGTGGGATCTTCCCGGACCAGGGATCAAACCTGTGTCTCCTGCACTGGCAGGTGGATTCTTTACCAGTGAGCCACAGGAAAGCTGTTGTTAAATGTAATTTAAATAAGTGATTCTGCATGTGGTCAGGTGCATGGAAGCTATTCTATAAACAACAACTGTTTTAATAAAATAGTGTCTTATAGCAACTGAAAGTATTAAGAAGATCAGATACTTTAAAAATATAAAGTATGATCATCAAAGTAATCTGCTCCCATGGTTCAAAGTTTTCTGATAGTAATAAAATGTGAGTAATAAAGTACTTTTTTTTAGCAATAAAATGTGAGTCATTTTGAGGTTCTCATACTCTGAGGTTTGAGTAAGTGTATAAAATTGTATATTCCAGCATTTAATCCCTACAGATTTTGGAGTCATTCTGGAGTACAGCCCAGTACTCTGCCTTTTTGACAAACACCCATTAATTCCAAGCAGGTGGTTAGTTTTCATTGGCCAAGAAGACCTTCAAAGTCTTCCCCAGCTCTAAAATTCTATGATTGTGTGACTTTATATACTTCTGAAAAATTTTATCTGTGTGTGTATGTGTTTGCTTGCTTGCTTAATAAACAATTGAAATGCTAGGTAAAATGAGAAGTGTTTCAAATAACGTACAGGTTTTTGTGGGTAGGTGCATTCGGAAAACCAAATTCCATATTATTTTTTTGCCCAGTGATGCAGTATAAAGAATGATGTGATTTCATTGACTAGTAGAGATAATTTTGATTAAAAATAGCTCTAAAATGAATAAGAGATAGGTCCTGAAGCAAGGATAGCAGATTAAACGTTACTTATAGAATTGCTATTCTCTGCTCTTTCTGTCTACTTACCAACAGTTATTAGATCATCCTCTCTTTAGGAAGTCTTGGCATCATATTGGCACCTTCTTCCTCCTCGGTTCTCACCTTTTTTGAGGGTCTGTAGTGATATTGCCTTACAATAATCATTCCATCACTACTCATTAGATCACACTGCCTCTTGATTTAACTAGTTTCAGGATCTTGGAGTTGAGAAAAATTTATTTGACATTAACAGCCCCAGATTCCTTAGTGTGTGAACTGGGTTTCCTCCTCCTCCAAGCCCCCCTTGTTTTTCCTCTCCCCCAACCCATCCTCACATGAACTAAATATACCATCAAGATGTCTTCACTTTGTTACAAGAGAGCAGGAATGGTCAACTTCCTTGGCATAGTTAGAAAGTCATTCAGTGCATTCAATGCTTTGCTGACATTATTGAGCATGGTTCTGCTACCCACATGCCCTGGTGACTGGTTGCTTTATTTCATTATTTTTAATTTTTATATTTTGGTTGCACCGAATGGCATGTGAGGTCTTAGTTCCCAGACCAGGGATTGAACCCATGTCCCCTGCAATGCCAAGAAGATTCTTAACCACTGGACCACCAAAGAAGTCCCTGTCCTGGTTACTTTAGCCCTCCATCCACAGGTTCCTTACAGGAGGTACTGCTGCAGCATAAAAAGAAGTAGAAGTTGCTCCTGTTAGTCATTTATGTCCCATACGATCACCTTAAAACCTGGTGATGGCAGACACAAAAGACCACAAAGTGTATGATTCCATTTATATGAAATATCCAGAATAGATAAATCCAGAGAGGCAGTAAACAGATTGGTGGTTACTCAGGTGCTTGAGGGAGCAGGGAATAGTCATGAATGTTTAATGGTTTAGGATTTTCTTTTTGGGATGATAAAAGCTTTTTGGAAGTAGATAGAAGTGGTAGTTGAACAACAATATATACACTAAATGTCACGGAATTGTATATTTTCAAATTAATTAAGTTATGGCTGTGTTGGGTCTTCGTTGCTGCTCTCGGGCTTTCTCTACTTGGGGGGGGGGGACGGAGGATCCTACTCTCTGTTTGTGATGTGTGGGCTTCTCACTGCAGTGGTGTTTCTCGTTGTGGAGCACAGGCTCTAGAGTGTGGGTTCAGTAGTTGTAGGGAAGGGCTTAGTGGCATGTGGAGTCTTCCCAGACCAGAGATCGAACTCCTGGTTATCCTGCATTGGCAGACAGATTCTTATCCACTGGACCACCAGGGAAGTCTGAATTGTATACTTTATTTGTATTTATGTGGATTTCACCTAAATAACAAATTTAAAAATCCTGATTAACTCAGAGAAACTTTAAGGATTTGAAAAGCTGGCAAAAACATGAGAGTGATGGGTATTCTCTCATCTGTTGATATGTGTAAACAGAGGAGAAAGCCCATAACTAAGAGAGGCAAGGGTGATACATTCCCTGAAACAGAGGAGAGCAAAAAACGGGAGTGGGAAATTTGCCGGGGTCTAGCCCTAGCGGGTCCGGGGGTCTTGAGGGATGAGTGGCGTTGGCGGAAGAACTGAGCTGAGTCGATGTGTGGTGATGGAGCAGTCTCTCTTATTGTTGTTGGTTTACAGTTTTATAGCCAAAAGACATCCCCATTACATCATTACATCACCTATCATTCTATACAATTTTTTGTTTTCTACCTTCCATAGCAACCTTATCATTGAGCTCATTCCCCAATCTATCATGAAACATTCCCTTTGCAGAAGTCAGATTTCTATGTAATTAGATTTAACAATAGTATGTTTACCATTTGAATGTCTTCAGTATACTTCATTCAATCATGATAAGTACATCAATCTAAGTAGAAAGGTTACATTTCTCTTATCAGGTACAACTATGTAGAAGCTAGAGGGAAGGGCTAAAGCTTGAAATTGTTTTATTCTAGTAACCTACTCCAGTTCTTACAAGTAAAGAGGAAAGAGGACAAAGAGACAGTCTAGCGGCACTGCTTTAGCAATAAAACCCTATTAACCTTATAACTACTATAATGAATTCCTATGTCTACATTAGCCTAAAGCAATCAATATCTCCAACTATGCTGGCCACAGTTATGAGCATTCCTAAGTCCCATTCCAGCCTGGTTTCTTCAAGGAAGAGAGCCTCCTCCGTGGAGTGGTCGGGGGAGTGGGAGGTGGAAAGGTGACCCAAGTACGAGCCTTTCTGGTGGTGGCCTTGCCATGACCCCCAGAGAACTCTTGGTAAACTCCCCAGTAATGAGTAGGAGGAGTAGTAATCTATTTAAATGTCCCTTTCATTCCTCCTTAGCCCCCGGGGAAGGCGATCCACCTTCCCAGATCCTCTGGTTGATAAGGTCTGGGGGGATTATCTCAGAACGAATTCTTTCCAACTGGGACTGACCTACTGAAATGAGCCAATGTTCCGAGCATGGACAGAAATCCCAAGAAAAATACCGGGGGGTGGGGGGCCTAGCCTGGGATGCCCCGATAAAGAAAATCAGCTTTGCAGTTTCTTTCTTAGTCTCGTGACCTTGTCATCCGAGCAAAGGGGGCATCCTGACGGCTCCCGGCAGAAATTCAGGTGCACAGAATGGGTGCTTACAGGGAATTGAAGGCTGGGGGTCAGGCTGTACAAAACTAAGCATCACTCTGCCTCTGAACGAGAGAAAACAGTCTGTGGTATAAATGAAAGCTCTGCTTTATCTTTGATCAAAAATCAAACCTGAAAAGAAAACAGGTGCCATGGCAGGAGGTGAAAGCAGAAACAAGTTGAGTAACCGACATGACTCAGCTGCTTGGTGGAGTCAGGATTGGCAGCCATTTGTGCTCAGCATCACTTTCTCTATTGCCCAAAGAAACCATGATTAAACCTGTTGACTAATCAGCCAACAAACTGGGGCTCCGTCCTTCTGATAAGAGGAAAAGTATGGCCACCTTGGGCTTTTCTCATGTTCTTCCTTCTAACCAGGTTCATGGTTCACAACCCCTGGCTGTCCCCACAGAATTCCAGAGTGGCGCACTTCCTGGGTAGTGCACGTGGTGTGTGTGACAGCAAGGGGTGTCTAGATTCACTCACAAACCTTCTTCAGCGACCAAGGAAATTACTTGTGATTTCTAAGCAAGATGTTTCTGAGTTTTCCTTTTGCAACTGAGTGAACATTAATATTATCCTAAGGTTTGAAGCTTATTTCAGGCATGGTTCTGACACGATTTATCCAGTAAGTAGATGGGTCCCTTCACTTTTCTAAACCTTGTCCCTTATCCGAAAAACAGGAGTAATGATCCCTCTGCTGTCCACCTCAAAGGGTCATGCTCAAAATGAAATAATGTTTGTTCAGACAAACAAGCACACACCTCACCCCCGGCCAAGCAGTAGGCTCCATCAATAAGTGGCTGCTGCTGCTAAGTCGTGTCCAACTCTGTGCGACCCTGTAGACGGCAGCCCACCAGGCTCTGCCATCCCTGAGATTCTCCAGGCAAGAACATTTGACTTCTTCCCAAAAGTTTAGCACAGGGAGCTCAGGGCCAGGATATCTCCCAAGGGTGTTGGTTAAGCTGTACAGATTTTTGACCAGAGAACCAACTCCATCTTCAGCCAAGTTGTGCTCAGGAGGTTGCTCATGCCCTGCCCCAACCAGCCAAAGCTTTCCCTTTTGTGGATGGTCAGGAAGCTAAAGTTTCCTGGCTGAGAAGACAAGACAGCCGTGGTTATGGGGGTTACAGTGCATGATGCATGTGTCCAGGAATAACCCCAAACTGGTGGTGCACACTGCAGGTGTGGGCGCAGTGCATGGGTGCAATCACGGCAAGGGCTGCGTTCCCAAGGCCAGAGGTGAGATCATTATTTTTGCCTATTTGGCTCTGGACTCTCTCACAGGCTGCGGCCCTGTCCTGCCTGCTGGTGCTTGCAAGGGTTGCAAGGTGTCTAGTTGTCCAGTGCTTGGGAATGCCACAGAGACCCGTCCATCCTACCTGCACTCCAGTCCTGCAAGTTTGAGCATCAGAGGCTGACCGGCTAGCTGCTACTGTAAAAAAGACCCTGCTCTGCACAAAAGAGGATTTTTGATGCTGAAGAGATCAAATTTAAGTTAGGAAGGTCAAACTGTAGAGAAACCAGCATTGGTGGCATTGTGCACCTTAGCAGGTTTCCACACCTCTCCACGCAAAGGCTATTCCGTGAGGGTCATTTCACTTTGGCCTTCCCTGGTGGCTGAGATAGGAAAGAATCCACCTGCCATGCAGGACATCCAGGTTTGGTCATTGGGTCAGGAAGCTCCCCTGGAGGAGGTCAGGGCAACCCACCCCAGTATTTTTGCCTGGGGAATCCCAGGGACAGAGGGGCCTGGCGAGCTACAGTCCATGGCGTCACAGAGTTATATACAACTGAGCTGCCAACACACACGTATACACACACACACACACCTCACTTTGTCACAGGGAAAGAAAAAAGTCAACCTGCTCAAGGACAGTTAGGGAGAAACCAATCGGCTTAACTAGGAAAGAAGTCCCTTAGTTTTATTAAATATACAATAGTCTTACAGGCGAAAAACCTTTGTATACATGACCTTGTTAATCCTCAGAACCACTCCT
>ML663561.1:696773-723964 GCA_007570785.1 Antilocapra americana
GCACAAGGTGAGTGGGACATCAGGACTTGCCCAGAAACCAGTATCAATTCTTCTATGCTATTTAAACAAATAGGATGATACAAATACACATTTTATTCTGCCTAGAACCACTCTGATTTAGATTTTAGATGCTCCGTGTTCGGATTGTAATTTTTTTTTTAGTTTGTTACGTGGCAAGAGAGAAATTATAATTTTTTATTTGCCTGTTTTTTGGCTCTGCCAGGTCTTCATGGGCTTTTCTCTAGTGAGGCCAGGAGGGTCTGTCTACTCTCCAGTTGCAATTCGCGGGCTCTAGGACGTGCGGGCTTCAGTAGTTGCAGCACGTGGGCTCAGGAGTTGTGGTTTGTGGGCTCTGGAGCACAGGCTTAGTGGTTGTAGGGCACCGCTTAGCTCCTCTGAGGCATGTGGGATCTTCCTATATCAGGGAACCCACGTCTCCTATATTGGCGGGTGGATTCTTTACCACTGAGCCACCAGGGAAGCGCAGAGATTATTCTTGTCTTGTCATTAGAACATGCTGAGATTCCTATGAACTGTAAATTACAGTTTTATAGGAATCTCAGTATGTGATTTAATTATAAATTATTGTACTTATAATTAATTGATTTATTGCACAAAGGCTGGTCTTTTGATCCCAGGTAGCTAATGGCACAGAAAAGAGCATAGTTGTTTAACTATATCAGATTTTAGCTCACCTTCCAACAAACAATAGGTTTCTCTCAATAGCCAGTTAAAGAGCTGTCATGCATATTTAATATGAGCATTTTTGAAGTAATTTTTGTTTTTAGCACTTTGGTTTTAATGTTCATATTGCACATTTTCATAGGGTTATTTGTATTTCTATTATTTTATTTTCCTTTCCCCCTCTGACTTTCACCCATTTTCAAGAATGGTGTTTCTGTACAGTTCTCACTACCTCTTTGTGTTTGACCTTTCGGGAAAGGACAAAATATTAGGAAAACACACAATGACAGGGTTGATACCTCAATGCCCACCAATCCCATTTTCCTCAAAGCCTATCACTATTTTTTTTTAATTAAAGAAAATTTCTTTATTTTATGGACTGGGTCTCCATTGCTGTGCATGGGCTTTCCCTAGTTGCGGCGAGAGGGGTCTACTCTTAAGTTGTGCTCAGGCTTCTCATTGCGATGGCTTCTCCTGTTGAAGAGCATGAGTTTTAGGCGCACCAACACAGTGGATGCAGTGACAGGCTTAGATGCTCCAGGGCATGTGGGATTTTCCCCGATCGGGGATCAAAGGTGTGTCCTCTACATTGGCAGGCGGATTCTCAGCCACTCGATCACCAGGGAAGTCCTCTATTACTTTTTATAACGGTTAGGGGAGGAGGTGAATCTCACACACATTTATGAGATCATCCCGAGTTCAGCCCTTACGGATCGGTACAGAACTATGGTAATGTATTCCCAAAAACTCCACAGTATAGCTATATGGCTGGGTAAACACACAGCAGAAAGGAAAAGGGAGTGAAAGAGAAGAATGCCAAAGACAGAGAAATGAACTTAGAACCTGTGGGTTAAGAAAAAGCTAGAATCTTACTGAAAGTGATTGGACAAATTGAAAGAAAAAAAAAAAACCCATTATCAGTTATTTTTAAAACCATTGGAGGTTTGAGGTAAAGCGAAGCTCATTTTGTCAACAGGAAGCTATGGTACACGCTTTACGTTTCTATTTATATAAACAACATTTGCTTTTCCATCTTAGGTTCTGCCCAGAAGTTATCGTCTGACCGCCACTTCTGGCTTTGGTTGACTGGTTTTTAGAAAAAAAAAAACAAGCTGTGACCACCTGTTTCTCTCTCTACCGCAGAGAAAGTCAAGTCACTTTCGCTGGTGTTTGGTTAGTGAAAAGTGCTAAGACACACAAGGATTTCAATTTTTATTAGAATGTTGTATTTTTAAATTTTATTTGTTTTTGGCTTTGCCAGGTCTTTGTTGCTGCACTGGCTTTTCTCTAGTTGCAGTGAATGGAGGCTACTCTCTGTTTGCAGAGCATGGGCTTCTCATTTTGGTGGCTTCTTTTGTTGCAGAGTAGGGGCTCAAGAGTACAGTCCAAGTAGCTGTGGTGCACAGGCTTAGTGACCTCGTGGCATGTGGGATCTTCCCAGATCAGGGACTGAACTTGTATCTCCTATACTGGCAGGTGGATTCTTTACCACTGAGCCACTAGGGAAGCCCTGGAGTGTTGTATTTTTAACCAAATCTTTGTCTCCCAGAGTTTGCCTCACCAGTGTTCACTCTACCCTGTAAGGTTCCAGATGGGCTGGTATGGAACTCAGATCCTCCACCACACTTCTCCCAGACAGCTTTGTGAATTTCCACCTTCTAGCCTCTGGGTTCCCCTGCTCTGATGTCAATCTCTTGACACTCTGCCTTCCCCCTTTCCCCCTTCTCTGGTACTCTTCCAACTTCTCTTTCTATTCAGCTGTGTTTTCAGTGTGTTCCAGCTGCTTCTGTACAGAAGGAAGCAAAGTTGCTTGCACCTTCTGATCAGGTGTAAGCATCAACTCTCCCCACGAGCCTCAGGCATCATGGAGGGGGAGGAGCTTGTGGCTGGTAACACATACTGCTCGGGGACATCAAAAGAAAGGTCCAGAAGTGGGGAGACAGCTTTTTGCACCATGAGTCAAATGAATACTTAGAGAAAGTGTGCAAGGAGCTCTTTTTAGAGAGTAGAGTGCATATTTGAATCTCCAGAACTTCTTCATTGAAAGAAGAAGGAGAATTTACTTCAGTCACATGCATGAAATGATGGGGGGAAATTAGATTCAGAGCAATTTTAGAAGAGAAAACATGTTTTCTTTTTTTTTTTTTAGATGAGGTGAACAGGCAGCAGATTCTGTCTCTTCAAGGTGCCAGGAAGAGATAATCATCACTGCCTAATGATACTTTTGCAGGCATGTTCAGTCATTTCCAACTGTTTGCAACACCATGAACTGTATAGCCTGCCGTGCTCCTCTTGTCCATGGAATTTTTCAGGCAAGAATATTGAAGTGGGTTGCCATTTCCTTCTCCAGGGGATCTTTCTGACCCGAGGATTGAACCCATGTCTCCTGCACTGGCAGGCAGATTTTTTGCCACTGAGCCACCTGAGAAGCCCTATGACACTTTTACTAAATCTTTTATTTCCAACGCTGAATATCCACTGTTTCAGTTCAAATAGTTTTTTTTTTTTTTTGACCATGCAGCAAGGCTTGCAGGATTTTAATTGCCCACCAGGGATTGAATCCTGGGCCTTGGCAGTGGAAATGGACCCCTATGAATTCCCTCAAATAACTTTTTCATCAGAATAGAAAAGTTCCTTGCCTAAGAAGATTGACATTTGTGTTCACCAGGAAAAGAATAATATTAATACCCTAAAGAGTAAAATGTTTTCAAGTCTTTTTCTGGGGTAGACCAAGGAAGGAAAACTAGAACACCAGGGACCTGAAATGGCTGAGAGTAAACAGCAACAAAAAGGAAGTGAATGGAATTTTTAACTTTTTTTTTGTTTTGTAGTATGGCTCATTAACAATGTTGTGATAGTTTTAGGTGTTCAGCCAAAGGACTCAACCACACATATACATGTATCCATTCTCCCCTAAACTCCTCTCCCATCCAGGTGGCCAAATAACCTTGAGCAGTGTTCCCTGTGCTATACAGTAGGTCCTTGTTGGTTATCCATTTTAAATATAGCAGTGTGTACATGTCCATCCCAAACTCCCTAACTACTTCTTTCCCCAGTCCTTGACCCTGGCAAGCATAGGTTTGCTCTCTAAGACTGAGTCCATTTCCATTTTGTAAGTCCATTTGTACCATTTCTTTTTAGATTTCACATATAAGGGATGTTGTGCCATATTTCTCCTCTCTCTGACTTACTTCACTTAGCATGGCAATCTCTAGGTCCATCCATATTGCTGCAAATGGAATCATCCTTTTTAATGGCTGAGTAATATTCCATTGTATATATGTACCACATCTTTATCCATTCCTCTGTTGGATGGGCAGTTAGGTTGCTTCCATATCCTGGCTATTTTAAATAGTGCTGAAATGAACATTAGGATGCATATATCTTTTTGAATTATGATTTTCTCTGGATTGTGCCTAGTAGTACAATTGCTGGATCATATGGTAGTTCTATTTTTAGTTTTTTAAGGAACCTCCACACTGTTCTCCATAGTGGCTAAACCAAAAAGGTGAATGCAGTTTTGTAAATGGGGAAGAGAGGACAGAGGGAAAGAAATCTGGAACCAAAACTAACCTCCCCCAACTACCCTGGGACTGTTCTTAAAGAAAAGTTATGAGAGAAAACAAGCTTTTGTAAGGGGGAGGAAAGCAAGGATGGAAAGTGAGTTAGAAGTGTTGTTTTCCACGTGGAAAAGAAGACAAGAAGCAGAGGACATCAGAACAGTGAGAAATGGCAAAGCACAGGAATTTGATGATGCAAAAGAAAAGGAAGAGTAAAGCATGAAACTGCATCCAGTAAGACTGAAAGGGACAGAAAAGAAAGAGAACTTTCTGGAGAACTGAGGAGTGGGCCACATCTGGGGGAGATGTGGTTGGAGAACCAGTGGTCAAGGAAGGAGGAGAAGGTGGAGAAGAGCAGAACAGAGATATGTGAGCAATGCTACTACTCAGCTTTCAAAGGGAGATAAAAGCCCAAGTTTAGGTCTTCTTTCTAAACATGGAAAAGAGAAATAGACCAAAGGAGACCACTCTCCTTTGAGAAGGAAGTTGGAAATTTTTTTTATTTTAAATATCTAATTTGTAATATATACAATAATGGGATTGGGGTGCTTTCTGGTGGGAATGCTACCTCTCAGCCAATGGACAGTAAGGGTCAAGTTCATGAAGAGACTCTTAAATGATTCTCAGAAACGCGGTGCATTCTAAAACCTCTCTCCATTGGCTAAAATATCCATGGACTCTGTCGGTCTGTATACGAGTGCATCTGCTTTGAGAGACTGGGGCAAGGATTCCGTGCTTCAAGGGTTTTTTCCTAGTATTTCTCTTTAATCAGTTGTGCAAATCTTATTAAAGTAAACTGTTTCTTAACAGCAAGAATCTAGTTCTCATTTCGGTAGTTCTGCAAAGTGGAAGGTATCCAACCCTTACTGAGTGGACTTCTGCCACATAGAACTGTCTCTAAGTCCCTTAGTTTCTATTTGAATTCCACTGGCTTTTTTGGAAGGGTACTGCATCATTTAGATGAAAGCATCCATGATATTTAATTTGTCACTCGTAATATGATTTTGTTCTATGCAATTGTGGACTGTTGTCCTAGTATAGAGTATTTCTCTTCTTGTAAAGCAGACGCAATAGAATTAGACTGCATCTAGGCTTCAACAAATATGAATAATGCACTTAAATCTCATCAGTGAAGGAAAAGAATTATTTAAATGAACATAAATTTCTTTCATATTAAAGACAGGGAAATTAAACCAGGGTTTAATAACGAGGGAAACTCACTGATCTGAGTTTACCTGGTTCCTGCCAGAGCCAGGATAAGAATGCTGGTTGCCTGAATATTGTGTTTCTTTTACTCTTTTCTGTAAACCTCAAGTATACTTTATACTTGCCTATTAAAATTCAGGTCTGAATTCCCTTCTTTGGCTCCCAATCAGACTATTCCAGAATCCGTCTGCGTGATAATCTCTGGATTATGGTGATGAGGATGAAAGAAGTAGCAACAACTCCAGGAACTTGAGAGCAATGATCCGGTTTCACATTAAGCTAATTAACTTGTGGAGGTGGAGGTGGGCTAACCCCATTACTACCGTAAAGAGTAACTACATAAGACTTTCTAGTTCTGCTTGGTGATTGAATAAATAACTGCATGAAAAACTGGATAGCTTTACACCTGGTGTACTTTCCTCTCTAGCCTCAGCCTCTGAGCTTAGCAGGAGACAACATTTTGGGTCTTAATAGTAGGATCGAATAACTCTTGTCTCTGGAGTACTTTCTAGAACTACAAAATTACCATAATCCTTCTCATAAAGAGGGCATATAAAGAAGACTGAGCCCCAAAGAATTGATGCTTTCTAACTGTGGTGCTGTAAAAGACTCTTGAGAGTCCCCTGGACTGCGAGGAGATCAAACCAGTCCATCCTAAAGGAAATCAACCCTGAATATTCATTGGAAGGCTGAAGCTGAAGCTCCAACACTTTGGCCACCTGATGCATGGAGCCGATTCATTGGGAAAAAACCCTGTTGCTGGGAAAGATTGAAGGCAGGAGGAGAAGGGGACAACAGAGGATGAGATGGTTGGATAGCATCACTGACTTGATGGACATGAGTTTGAGTAAGCTCTAGGAGATAGTGAAGGACAGGGAAGCCTGGTGTGTTGCAGTCCATGGACGTAACTGAGCGACTGAAAAACAGAAAGAGGACATACCAGGAAAAAGTTAGGACAATCCAGCAAAATAATGAGAATAAAGAGGACCAGGAAAATGAATGGAGAGTTAATCTAGGAAATGCTTGAATGTAAAATATTGACATTCTGTGGTTAGTTGAGATTGACGGTGATAACATCTTCCCCTCTAAGATCTATCTCAAACAGATTCAGTAGTTAATATTTTTAATAATTTTATTCAAGTTTATTTTCTCTTGACATTGTACACAGACTGTTTCTATCTAAGCAACACATTAATTATTTATCTACCAGGTCTATGATACGGAGAAGCAGCAAAATCATGCAATACTACAAAAACTATATGTTATGTACTGAAAAATGACAGAAGCAGGTAAAAAAAGAAAAAATGAAGTAGGGGCACAAGCTAGACATTACAAAGGGATTGATTTAAGAACTACTCTATGGGTTGGCTGACAATGGTTGGACAAGGAGTTCCCTCCCACCCACACATTCTTTCCTTCCTCTTCCTTGTTGATCACAGACCACTGGGTCCCTGCAAATTCACATTATCACAGGGAGGAAGGCGGAAGTAGTTGGAGCGTCGGAGTCGCCTTGGGGGCAGACCAGCCTTCTGACGACAGAGTTCATCTAGAAGAGAAGCAGAGCATGCTGAGATGAGAATGCCCGAAAGTGGCCAGGGGTCCAAGAGAAGAGAATTAGAAAGAGGAGGCTGCAGGGTGGTGCAGTGAAAGGGTTGAAGAGAAACAGATCAGGGTTAGAACCTGGGATCTGCCACTCACTGGTTCTTTACTCCCTACCAGAAAGATTCTTGACTTTTCTGAACCTCACCATCCTTTTCTCCAAACAAGCATTGAAATACCTGCTTCAAGAATGTAGCTGAAAATGAAAGAATGGATGCAAAAGAACTGAGCACAGGTGGTCAGTAAATTTTAATTTCCTTTTCACACCTTGCTCCCAATTCTTCTAATTGTGGACTTATTAAACAGCAGAAGAAAAAAAAATGAGGTCCAGTCATTCAAAAGTGTTTACTGTGTGCAATGGCTAACTTTAGCAAGTCCCCCGAGACACTTGAAAGTGCCTCGAGTCCCAGATACTCATCCTCAGTGTCAAGGTGCTTCCCTTGCAGGTGGCTTGCAGAGCCAATGAAGGCAAGGGGCAAGTTTCCTTCTGCGAAGTTAAGTACAGCTCTTACTCAGAGGGGATCAGTACAAGGCCGGCAGCTGAGTCAGAGTGGCTTTTGCATGTGGTGACTTTGACTTCAGCAGCCATCATCTGGGGCTGGGCCAGGGGAAGGTGAGAAAGAGTGTTTTCACACCATGCATAGCGTCTAACCACACATCTGGACTCTTGTAATTGTTTTTTTTTTTTAATAAAATCTTTCTACTTTGCTCTACCTCTGAACTTTCACAATAAGCAAGGGAAATGGTTCTTGGAATTTGTGGACTATTGTAAAGGTAGCCAGTGTTCAGCCAATGTCCAAGTGATTTTTTATGTATCCAAATATTATAGTCTCTAAATTAGTGTCTTTCCCCCCGCCTGGAGTTATGAACATGGCTGCTAGTAGAGACTGTTATTAACTAGTCTAATAACTAGTAGAGACTGTTATTTGTAATAGTTGACTTGGCCTTTCATCTCTGGTGAATGATCATCAAAGTAGCAGAGCATCTGAAAGTGAAGAAGTTAGGTGTTTCTGTCTAATTGGAAAGAGATTTAGCAGTGCTTTCTTAAGGGTTATCAGTTTTTTAATGTTAATAATGGAGGACAATTGCTCAATGATGCTGTGTTTCTGCTGTACAACAAAGTGAATCAGCTATGTGTTGTTTAGCCTCTCAGTCGTGTCCAATGCTTTGTAACCCCATGGACTGTAGTCTACTACAGGCTACTCTGTCCATGGGATTTCCTAGGTGAGAATACTGGAGTGGGTTGCCATTTCCTTCTCCAAGGGATCTTCCCAACCTAGGGATCAAACTCGAATCCTCTGTATTGGCAGATGGGTTCTTTATGGCTGAGCCACGAGGGAAGCCCAATACTCATTCATATATCCCCTCCCTCTTCAGCCCCCCTCCCTCCTCCTCTCATTCCACCCCTCTAGGTCATTACAGAACACAGAGCTGAGCTTCCTGTGTTGTACAGCAGCTTTGAGGGTTATGAATATACAAACATGGTACTTTCTTTATATTGTTTATTGGGGTAACTAGGTGGAGGAGAAGCTGATGGAAGTCAGAGAGCAGCCTAAAGCCTTCCTCCAAAGCCACATCTTGGATCTGTTAGACCTTGCCCCAGTTATCAGTTGCTCTCATTATTGTTGCTCTGCATTAAAGCCAGTCTTACCTTTCATAGCTTCATGTTCTTTACAGACTAGACGGGAGCAGATCTCATTGTTGATGACGTACATACGCCGTGAACTGCCATAGATCCAATGTCACAGGGCAAGAAGGAGATGGAAAAACATTGAGAGGGAGAGCTAGCCTCAGCCTGAGATGCCTCTTTCAATCCTGGAAATACCTGGATTTCCTTAAGTATTTCAGACTTCCCACTCACACCCCCACCCAAGTAGTGTAGAAGATAGAATGGTATCGATCACTCTTGTTAGTTACAACTTTGCACATTCTACCTAGATTCAAGCTTTAATACTTCCCACACTACTCCCTACTATTTTCTACCTTCACACTTGCATCCTCAGTTCCAGCCTATTTCTCAGATGTAATAAATTTGATAAACCCGTGTTTCCCTCATGACCATCCTTCCTCCATTACTCACCATCCTTGCCTTCAGCATCTACATTTGTTAGTTAACCTGTTCCGTATGCCTCAATCCAGACTCAAGGTTCTTTTTTTCTTCTATCATAATACAGTTCCCATTACTTATTTCTCAGGTCTTAAGTCTATTTGCTTTATTTTTTAAAAAAGCTTTTGATTTTGTCTTGAGATAGAGCTGGTTAATAATGTTGTGATAGTTTTAGGTGAACAGCAAGGAGACGCAACTGTAGTATACATATCCATTCTCCCCCATGACATTTAGCAGAGACCCCTTGTTGATTCTCCATTTTAAATGAAGCAGTGTGTACATGTCCATTCCAAACTCTGTAACTATTCCTTACCTGTATCCTTCCTCAGCAACCCTAAGTTCATTCTTTAAGTCCGTGCAGACTCTAGGTTCTAACTGGCACCTTCAGAATAGCTAAAAGGGTGATGCTTAAAACGTCTGCCCCACTAGAAACTGAAATTCCAGAGTGGGTGCTCATTAAATAGTTACTGACATGAAAGTGCTATCATGGGCGGCTCTCTGGGTGATATGGGACCCTTTACCTGGTGAAGCATATCTGATGGAGGCATTGCTTGATTGGCCGATGCACGGAGTAGAGTCTTGTGCAGGCGAATTTCTCATCCCGGCACTCTGAAGATACCCACCATAAAAAACACATGGTTAGAGGAACGGAGGTGGGGAGAGAGAGCTGGGAAAACCTACAGAGTAGTCTCTACAGAGGATCACTGTAAGTTGGGCTATGTTCTTCCTGTAACCAATACAAAGCAATAATGCTGCTGTTTAGTCATGTCCCTCTCTTTGCGACCCCATGGACTGTAGCCCGCTAGGCTCCTCTGTTCATGGGGATTCTCCAGGCAAGAATACTGGAGTGGGTTGCCATGCCCTCCTCCAAGGGATCTTCACGATGTCTGAACCCAGGTCTTCTGCATTGCAGGTGGATTCTTGACCAGCTGAGCCACCAGGGAAGCCCACAAAACAATAATAGATGTTGGCTAAACAATGAAATTTAGGTGCTTCCCTACCTGAAAGGAAAGAGAATAAAATAGTCCCTGTGGGTTCTTCTAGGAAAAAGTCCTTTCTAGGGTTAGACAGGTGGCAAGATGAAAGATGAAATGCTAACAGTCATATTCTGAAGACTAGTTCTCTGTTCTGGTGGTTTTTAACCCTAGCTTCACATCAGAATTATCAGTATGTTAGAGAAAGCATGACATCTACAATAATGTTGAGTCCTTGAGGTCACTTCCCAACCCACTAACAAGCAGATTATGTTCAAAGTTAGTTTATGGAGAGGACTGTTCTTGGACCATGCAGTGGTCCCATCTTTTCTCCATGACCTTTAGAACAGGAACTCATAGACAGTGGGGTAGGGTGGGAGGGATATGAAGAAGACTACAAATATTCTTTGAGAAAGAATTGGAAATAAAACTAGATGTGCCAAGTATTCTCCCAAGAACAAGGAGATTAGGAATCTTCAGGAAGGAAAAAAAAAAGCTTAAGAAAAAGACAGGCAAAAGACAATCATACCTGTGGTGGTATTTTTGTCATTGAGTGAGGCTGAAAGGCAGAAATGTTATTCAGTTATTACTGGTTCTAGAAGCCACTGCCCGTAACTGTCATGTTCCCTTGCTTGAGACCCACATGTGTGCTCAGTCAGGTCCAACTCTTTGTAACCTTGTGGCCTGTAGCCCACCAGGCTCCTCTGTCCATGAGATTTTCCAGGAAAGAATACTGGAGTGGGTTGCCATTTCCTTCTCCAGGACTCAGCATTGAAGGTGGTTTCTTTACCACTGAGCCACCAGGGAAGCCCCAATCCTAACCTAAGGGCAAGTTAAATACTGGCTGAATTTGTAGAATGGAGAGTAAGTCAAGAAGTTAATCTGAAGAAATGGACTAACCCTGGCAGTTACCTGTAAAATGTCATCGGAAGGGCTACTAATAGGATACTATAGGAAGAATGCTAGCTAGGTGATCTCATCTATCCCTGATTTCTTTGTTTCTGCTGCGCTGGGTCTTAGCTGTAGCATGCAGGATCTTCGCTGGGGCATGTGGACTCTTAGCTGTGGCATATGGGATCTATTTCCCCTACCAGGGATCGAACCCAGGCTCCCACGGTTTCAATCACAGGTTTATATGCTGAGAATTCTCAAACTTCTATGTCTAGCTCAGAACTTTTTTCTAATAAGCTCCAGGTCTACAAATTTTTGTAGAAGAGCTCATGGATTTTTTTTTTTTTAAAGATCATTCCATGTCTCAAACTGTCTTCTTGCCCTTCACCAATTCAAAACCTTCAGTGAATGGTGCTACCATCCACCCAATAGCTACCATCTATCTAACAGAAAACTGGACTTCCTCTTAACAGTCCCTGCTCCCTGACAGCTCATTTCTCTCCCATACCTCTAACAAAAGAATTCAAGACATCATATTTTATTGGGACTAGGCCACAGCATTCTTGCTGGCTTTCCAATTCAATAATCTGCTTAGAACTTTCCTTTGCATGAACTGTTCTCTGGCTGGTTTTCATTTCCATCCTAAGCCTTTGCCCATATTGTTTTCTTTACCTGAAAGCTCTTCACCTTTCCATTCATTTGATTCACTTCTATTTGTCTTCCAGAAATCAACCTAGTCAATGTTCCCCTCAGAAAAGCCTTTCCTAACTCTCAACACTGAATATAGTCAAGGACTCTGAGATTTCACAGCTTCTTTTGCTTGATTATATATTTTTGGTGAAATTGAATAAATTATCCATTCCTTTGTCTATCTCGTCTATCAGACAAAAGATGTTTTACCCATTCCATCTTGGAAACTTGGAGAGAAAAATCAAACTTTGGCAGTTTATGTATCAAACCACAGATTCTTGCTTGTTAGGGGATCAAACACATCATTAATTTAAATTAAACTGTCATGTGCCGCATAACATGTAGTTCTATTTAGGGTTCTTCCCCAGCTGTACTGTCTTCCATCATGGGTGTTGCGGGAAGCCCAGAACAGCCCTTGTGGCCCTGAAGTCCCAGATTTGAACTCACCCAGGTCATCGGTGGAAGGCTTGATATCAGCCAGAACTGAAAAGGCACAAAACAGTAATGTGAGAAGGGCTCCGGATTGACAAAGGGGAAGGCAGAGTGCAGGAGTGAGAATGTGGGTAACAGGAAAAAGCTGAGGCAATGGCTGGATTTCTGTATTGTGTCCAGGGGAAGAGAGTTCATTGAAAATAATTTTTTTGAGTATTATTTGGCCTGTCGACATTGAAAGTCTTTATGTATGTTTTTTAAAGCTATAAATGCACTTTGCTTCCTCTTTTTTAGAGGGCCAGGGAGCATCTTTTCTTTCATCCCCTTCCCAGTGATAAAAATTACAAGATTAATTCAAGAGCTAGAATAAATACTTTGACTATTATCATGAAACATGCCATTTTTAAGAGCTGGAGTGAAACCTACCTGTTTCATCTGTAGCAGGATCATTCACCAGATCTGCAAAGATATGACAGATGAGGGAATGAAAAGTGCAAGCAGGAAAAGCAGCAAAGGGAAAAGCAGAGTGAGGCATGATGATCTAAAAGGAGGAAAGATTGAAGCGAAAGAATCCAGACTCTTGGGGGGAAATATAAGGGACTATCACAGAAGGAAAAGGAAGAGGTAAAAAGATTGGGCATGTTTATAGCCTTGGTGGCATCTAAGATAGACAACAGGGTTCTGAATCCATCTCTGTCTCTTTTTAAATAATATTTATTTATTTGGCTGTGCCAGGTCTTAGTTGCAACATGAGGAATCTAGTTCTCTGAGCAGGGATGAACTTGGGTACCCTGCACTGGGAGCACGGAGTCTTAGCCACTGAACCACCGGGGATGTCCCTAAAACTCTCTTCTAGTCTTTCTCTTACTTTATACAGACATCATCCTGAATCCTATCCACAGTGTGAGAGCAAGGAAATAAAAGAATATCTTACTAGGATCTTCTGTGAATGTTTCTGAAGCCACTGTGGTCACATCATCTGTATAAAAACAATCAGAAAACACTTTCTGAGCATTCTCTGCCCCCCCAGCCCCCATCCCTGCACTCCCAGGAAGTGAAATTGTCAAACACAGAAGCCATCATGTAGTAAGAATCCTAAAAGGATTTTTCTTTGTTTCCCAACCAAAGTCCTTTCCCCTGTAACCCAAACAAATGTCACATTTTTCCTGCTTCCATGAATATACTCATACAATCCCAACCGTAGACCATGACTTTCCCATTGTTCTTATTTAGAGGAATGAATGAACTACGTGGCCATCAGATAGTCTACTGATTAAACTTTGGTTCAGCACTGGACTGCAAGAATGACTTCTTGCAGCTAGTTAGGGATTACTATGGGCTTGCTTTACAGATGGTAAAACTGAGCATCAGCAAAATAAATAACTCATCCAAGGTCATAGAACTTATTGATAGTTATCATGGGTTGATGACCTCTTTGTAACACTTACTTAAATGAAAATTGTCTTTCTCAAAAAGACTGATTTTTTTTTAATCTTTTGATTGTGCTACTGGGCATGTGGGATTTTAGTTCCCCGACTAGGGATTGAACTGGCACCCCCTGAAATGGAAGTGCAGGATCTTAACCACTGGATCACCAGGGAAGTCCCCAGACTGATTTTTGACATTCATGATTTTGATATTTTTAGATATCAGTCTGATGAGTCTCTCTACAGTGTTCACAAGAGGTTACACTGGTCGTTTTCTGATGCTCACACTGATAAGTGAGGTAGGAAAAGAGGAGAGGAGAGGAGATGCTTTACTATTGATCCCTGGAAAGGAAAGACAAAAGGAGAAGTAAAAAATGGTCCAGGTCTTAAGATGGAAGCTATTTGGATAAACTAAGATAACTTCATCTGAAACTGTACATAACAGCAACTCCTGAAACAAATAGTCTCTGCTTTAACAAGCAACGTAAAAAAGCAATGTGACGTTTAACAAACCTCCCATCGGTAATGAACCTTCACTGTAAAAGGTTTATAGTCATTATCGGTTTTACCCACTAGAGGCCAGCAAATCCACATAGTACTTTGCCTTGAGGTCCGCATACAAGTGTCAGATTTACAATCTGATAAGAATAGCATTTTTATAAAGCATATCAGTTACTGATCCTTATACTAGAAGCAAAACACAAAACATTTTAAAGGAATTTTCCGTGCTATTCCTCACCTCATCTTTTAGAAAAAAATTCCAGATAGAAAGGCATCAGATGGGACAGGAACCTTTTACATTTTTTAATTTTAACACTTTTTAACATAAGCTTTCTTCTTTCAGAGCAGATTTTGATAAAAGGGATTCAAGTCTGCTCCAGTCCCACAGGATAAATGAAAAGCCACTGACCCGATTCATTCCAGAGGCTAAAAGAAGGGAGTGGATTTTCTCTAGGGTGTAGCCAATTCCTATCCTGTTTCCATTTCTCTCCAGCTACATTCCAGTCCAACCACTCATGGAAATAGAGGAAGCAGTGGTTGAACAAAGGGTTTGAGAATATCCTAGCCGTGTTCTTAAAGTTTCAGGCAGAGTACTAGTGTTCTGTATACCCTTCAGCTTACCCACCTTTTTCATGAGCTACCTCCATAAAAGCTTTATTAAGGACTTATGAATGTTTTCTGAGAAGGAATCTTATGGAGACATTTGCCTCAGCTCTTAACAATATTTCTGCTCACAAAGTATCACAAAGTCATAAAACAGGACTGGATCTTAACCATCCCAAAGAAAGGGATTTGGATTTTTAGTTGTGCTAATGCTGGGACTTCCCAGGTGGCTCTAGTGACAAAGCATCTGCCTGAAATGCGGGAAACATGGGTTCGATCCCTGGGTTGGGAAGATCCCTTGGAAGAGGCAATGGATGCCCACTCCAGTATTCTTGCCTGGGAAATCCAATGAACAGAGGTGCCAGGCGGGCTATAGTCCATAGGGTCACACAGTCAGACACGACTGAGCATCTGAGCACAGCACAGCACAGGGCTGAAATAAAATCTGGGTTCAAAAACATAAGGATTCAGACCAGAACAGAGAAAAGGTTTTTCTGTATTTTTATTTCTTCTACCAAGATGCACAGTAAGAAATTATGTTGTGAGCCAGTATACACATATAAAATTGAAGCAAGAGTAAAGATAATACTTGACTTCTGTAATCTACTTGTAGTGCACTCTATTTTTATTTATCTTCTAAGAAATATTTATTTTGACTGTGCAAGGTCTTAGTCGATCTTTAGTTGTGGCGTGGGGGTTTTGGTTTCCTGACCAGGGATCGAACCTGGGCCCCGGTGCATTGGAACAATGGAGTCTTAGCCACTGGACCACCAGGGAAGTCCCTAGTGTACTCTATTTTTATTTTAGTCTATCTTAACTCATTAAAAGTACCAGTTGTGACTTGCTCATTAGATCTTTTGCCTCATTAAAGGGTTATATACTGTAGTGCTCTCAAGGGTTGGGAAAAGCAACAGAAATTATAATTATGTTGGTACCTAGAGGCAGCTGCAGAGGCTGAATGGAGCTGAAGGAAGTGGCCTTTGGAAGCCAGAACTTCTGATTCTGTCTCATTGAGCCACAATTTCTCTATAGGACTGGGAAGATTTCTTTTTCTGTCTGCATTTTAGTTTCTCCACCATTACATGGATAGGAAAATTCTTTCTGTTAGGAGTAGTGGGCGTTATCTGAGGGTGTGGAAATGAGATGGACCTAGAGAAGATTTGAGTGAAGTTATTTCAGTAGTGAACGAGAAAGTTTTATGAATGGGCTGACAGGATTGTTGAATTCAGTTCTATTATTTCACACACCTTGGCAGTGCATCTCTGTATGGTATGACAGATTCTTGGGACTCTGACCATTTGGCTACATTGTCCTGATAAGAACCCCAACAGAGCGCAAATCCATGGGATCACCTACCTCCTCGCTGTCCGCTGACCCCTAGGGGTGTCCGCCCTGCACAAAGGAAGGAGAAGTATGTGAATGCGTCCAGCTCTATATCCCATAAGGCTTTTCTGAGATGAACCAGAAAAGATGGGGAATTTGCTGTACTTTATCTTCCCGAGTTTTATTTCTGTTACAGCTCCATATAGAAATAGGCAGACTGTTAGTGCCACACACAGACATGGAAACACTCAGGAGACCGCTGAGCACAAAGGGGGGGCTCTGCTGGGCCCTGACTCAGGAGGCCTCTTTGCTCTCAGTTCATCCAGAAGGGGTGGGGTCCTGATTCACCCGCTGATGGTGCGTCCCTCTGTCCCCACAGCCAGCCCTTCCAGCTACACTACTGAAAAAGGCCCCAAATAATTATCTCACAGACTGTGTTTGGCAGAATAAGAAAGAAAAAAAAAAAGAGTAGGATTTTTTTTTTTTGAAAGTCCAAGGTTCACTTTCTTTGGCCAACCGTCTAGTTCAATTCTGTACAGTCTATGAAGATCATCTTCCTTTTGTCTGTAGAGGTGGCAACATTTTCTGTGTGCATGTGAATCTGCTTGTGTGAGTCTTGTGTTTGTTAGGTTAATATATCCCCACTGTTTTCCTTCACAGTTTAAGATGTGGTGTGTGCTCAGTCACTCAATCCGACTCTTTGCGATCCCATGGACCGAAGCCTGCCAGGCTCCTCTGTCCATGGCATTCTCCAGGCAAGAATACTGGAATGGGTTGCCATGCCCTCCTCCAGGGGATCTTCCTGACCCAGGGACTGAATCTTCATCTCCTATGGCTCCTGCATTTCAGGGCAGGCAGATAGATTACCACTGAGCCACCAGGGAAGGCCTTTCTTCATGGTCTAAACTTGAGTTTCTTGTGAGGTGGTCCTTAAGTCTGTGTAGTACACATTGTTTACATCAGCTTCTTTAGGTTTCTTGTTTTCTAGGGGAGGGGGAGGGTGCTTGGATCTTAGTTCCCTGACCAGGGATTGAACCCGGGCCACGGCAGTGAAAGCACTGTGTCTCAAGCACTGGGCCACCAGGGAATTTCCTCCTTTGGTATTTCTTTCCCTGTTTGTATATTTATGCGAGTGGCCCTCTTGGTTAGTATGCATTTGTGTGTACCTTAGTTTTGCTTTAATTTCATAACTCTCAGGCTGCCTTCCCCCAGACCTGAGGTCATCTCTAATCATATCCCTCTCATCACAACGTCTGTTCTTTTCTTCTCTCGCTCTCTCATTTTTCAGTCATGCTGCAAGGCTTGCAAGACCTTAGTTCCCCAGCCAGGAATTGAACTTAGGCCCTTGGCGGTGAGAGTGCAGAGTCCTAACCAGGGGACTGCCAAGGAACTTCCCGTGTTCTTTTACTTCTCTTTCATGGGCAATTCTAGAATTAAATAGCAAATATCTCTCCTCCCATCCCCCTTCAGCTTCCTTCCATCCTCCCTCTAACATACACCACCACCCACCTCTGAGGAGCTGACATTTTAGAGAGAAAAGAAAAACAGGTAGGGACTCACCAGAGGACATGATGAGGGTGGTGAGAAGCAGTAGCACTTTGGGTCCGAAGAACACCATATCTGACAGGTGAGTGGGGAGAGTGGAGACTGTGATCAGCACTTCTGTTCCAGGCAAGCATATCTGAAGGATGCCTTGCTTCCCAAGGTTTTTCCTGGTCCCCCATAAGTCTCAGACCCTTCCTCTCTTTTCTTCCAACACTTCTTCAAACTCTCTTCTGTGATCATTTGCCATCATTCTCACTCCTTCTTTCCCAGCAAGTCAGGAAGTTTTATACTCTACATGGTTCATGATGGGCCCCCCATCCACCCCATGACCTGTTTAAACCCTAGTATCTAACCTTTTGTTTTGATATCTGTGGCTTTTTAAAAAAAAAATATATCTGCTCATCTTAGTGTCTCCTCATTTGAATTCCATGGATAATTGGGATGTCTGTTCAATTCTAAATCAGTGACACTCTTCATTGCCTGCTTCCAGCCCTTTCTCTCTCTCTCTCTCTCTCTTTCTCTCTCTCTCTCTCTCTCTCACACACACACACACACACACACACACACCCTCCCTCTGTCTATTTAGGGTTTTAGACAATCCAAGCCACTCACTGTTGATGGTTCTCTGCTCTTTCCACCGAGTCCTTTGGTTGTTGAATGTGTCTCTCTCCTTCTCTGTTCCACTTTGGCTGGGGAGTAAGATGAACAGGGCCACTCCCTGGAAAGGACTTCGAATTTGGCCTACTCTGAAACAATGAGATGAGGGAGAGCAAGGAAGAGAGAGAGAGAGGGAGGGAGGGAGGGAGGGAAGGAGGGAGAAAGCCAGGCTAGAGGAGTCTGATTCAGTGCTACTATGATGCTGGGAGGAGAAGGGCGATGGGGCTTTGCAGTCACTCACACCCTCGTTCCAAAGGTTATGATCACACTGATGAGAGATGGTGCTGCTCCCTTGATGGGTTGGCTCAAGCTCATATATGCCTTTCTTCCGTGAACCTCCATCTGGCCCCAGTCTCACTTTGTCCTTGGGTTACTTTTTACCTAAAGAGAGAAGAGAAAACAAACCCGCGGAATCCGTTTCTGTGTCTCTGGCTGTCTTCCATATTCGAATCATTCTTCCCTTTCTCACTTTTGTCTTTTTAGAATTCTACTCTCCCAAATGCCTTTGTTTCTTTGTGTCTCTTTTCTTTTCCTCTTTTCTTGACCCACACGTTTAGCCTCCCCCCGGCCACCCCATAATCTCATTTATTGCCACATCCAAGCAGACACAGACACCACACGAGTTTTGTCCAGGAGAAGGGCTGGCTGTCTTAGGGTTAGGGAAAGTTAAGGAATACAAGACCCTCATCCTTTTGTAATGTGGAGGAGCTCCATGAGAGAAGACGCCAGCCTTAGGCTGTCTTTTGGTTTTGTTTAAGCTTATGTGAAGAATCTTGGTTTCTGGACTGTTGAGGACAAAAATGCCATCAGAAGGCCAACGAAAATTGGGAGCCAACTTCATTCTGCTTGCTTTGTTTCCCATTATATCACATAATATGTATATAACACTTTCTCTGATCCAGGAGCTATAAAAACTTTGTCTTTGCTCTTATTCCTAGAAACTCTCGTGCTTAGACCATTACAACATCTCCACTTCAGCGAGAATAACTTGAATGACAGAAATGCAAATCTGAAAAATGGTTGACCTTAGGTGCACTGGCAGGGTGTCGAATTCAAGTTATCTGTTAGCTTCCTTAGTCTATATTTCATTTCCTGAACAGCTGAATTAGAGAAACATGCAGGTAGACCCGGTGGCTCAGTGGTGAAGAATGCAAGAGACTCGGGTTTGATTGCTGGGTTGGGAAGATCCCCTGGAGAAGGAAATGACAACCCACTCCAGTATTCTTGCCTGGAGAATCCCATAGACATAAGATCATCAGTTCCATGGGGTCGTGAAAAGTCGGACACGACTGAGCAACTGAGCACCAGCACCAGCAGAGGTAGATAGAGCAGATAATATTAATGGATTACAGACCAGAAGAAAGGAGAGAATTAATGATGTAAGGCAAGAAAGGAGGAAGGGAGGAAGGAAGGAAGGAAGGAAGGAAGCAGTCATGAGGAAGGGAGAGCTATGGACATAGAAATAAGCAAATAGCACCTCTGGTTTCTCTTTGGGAGCTATACCTGCTCCATCTCTGAGCTATGCAGGTTCTGGTCAGTCCCCAGAACAAATCTGTGGACTAAACCCAAGTCTTCCTCACCAGCCTGGTCCAAAACTTGAGCTGTTTCCATCTGCTCCATAATGAGAGTGCAGAGGCTGCAAAACAGATGTCTGGGGAGAGCCAGAGTAAGGAAAGACAGGGTGGTGGGTGTGGGGAAGGAACGAAAGCAAACTCAGAGCAGAAGGAACGAAAGCAGACGCAGAGCAGAACTCAGGCAGGACACACAATAGAGGGGCTAGAGCCACACTCATGTTTTCCATGAAGCACAGACAGATGGAGGAACTGAACTTAGGCCAGTCATTTGGCAGGGCCGGCAATGACCTCAACTTGCTGGCCCAGCCAGAGACTGTAAGACTCTATCTCCGGAAAGCCTCCCCAGGCAGTAGGAGGGGGCGCTCTCCTGGGGTCCCAGGGGGCAGGGAGTCTGAAGTTAGAGCAGAGAAAACAGGGACAGAATGTTCAGAGCGAGCAGAGGGAGAAGGCAGGCAGGGAGTGGGACCTCAGAAGGAAGGGAGGGGGGGAAGCCTGAAAGAAGGGGGGAAGCTGGAAAGAAGGCGGGAACTAGTGAAAGCAGAAACCACCCTGTATTCTTGCTGGTCCTTCAAGGATGTCATTTATCTGCAAATTCTTGGGTTGATTTCTTATTTGTGGCAGCCCTGGTGGCCCCTTCAAGCACAGGTCCCCGTCTGTTTTCAGAGTCTCCACTTGGACCTTAGAGAGCTTCAGATTTACTTTTCTCTGGTGGTTATCATTATAATTACATCAAATCAAAGTCAGCACCCACACCCCAGGAATGAGCAACTGCCATCATCTCAGATGAGCTGAGACTCTCCATAGGGAACCCCTGTCCCGGCTGCAGTCTGTATATCCATCCGACACAGGCCGGAGCTGCTGCAGGTCATGACACAGGAAAGGCCTCCGAGGGATGGACTGGCAGGTGCAGAAGCAACTTAAGGCAGGCATTCTCATGTTTGAGAGAGCCAGGAAAATACTGGTTTTCAAAAGGGGTTTCCAATTGGTGGACGATGGGTAAAATGCAAAGACAGAGAAGGGAGGCAGAGATGCAAGACAGCGTGCTGGTTTATTCATCTGTTTACTGGCCTGTGAAGAATACACCCATTTGCTGAAGGCCTCTGGGCAAATGTACAGAAATGTTATTACTGCGGTATGATCCAACTAAATTAAATCCAGGGCCTAAACACACACACAGATCCCATAAAAGGGAGGAGAGGAAAGGAGGAGGGTTATATGAGGTGGGGATCAGGGGTGGGGGAGTGCTGTGTGTTGCAGAATGAAGCAATAAAGCCGTAACGGCCAAACCTAAGAGATGGACTCAACGGAGGCCCTCGAGCCAACAAACGTATGTCCTCTAAGACCTTGGGCTAGGGAGAGCCTCCCTCGTCTTAGTAACCATGCACCTCTCTAATACTCTGCTCTTTACACCTCCATGCCTTGCACTTTCTGTTCCTTCCTTTCTGAAATATCCTTTTCCCAACTCCAGTAAATGCCTGTGAAAGTATTAGTGTTAGTCACTCAGCTGTGTCCTACTCTTTGCAACCCCGTGGACTGTAGCCTGCCAGGTACCTCTGTCCATGGAATTCTCCAGACAAGAATACTGGAGTGGGTTGTCGTTTCCTTTCCCAGGGGACCTTCCCAACCTAGGGATCAACCCTGGGTCTCCTGCATTGCAGGCAGATTCCTTACCATCTGAGCCACCAGGGAAACACAAAAATAAATGCATATATGCACATCAAAACCCAGCCCCAAGGCGGCTCTTCCCAGAAATCTTTCCCTGGTCCCCTCTGCTTCTGAAGAGTTAATCAGGGACTTCCCTGGCAGTCCAGTGACTAAGACTTCACCTTCCAATTCAGGGGATGAGGGTTCAATCTCTGGTCTGGGAGCTAAGATCTCACATGTCTCAAGGCCAAAAAACCAAAACATAAACCAGAAGCAATATTGTACCAAATTCAATAAAGACTTTTAAAAATGGTCCACATAAAAGAAAATTGTAAAAAAGGGTCAATTATTCCCTCTACTGAGCTACCTCTCCATTTTATTTTTATCATTGTGGCATCAGCTTTATTATATTCTTTTATGTGTCTGTCTTCTTGCTTACACTGAGAGGTCCTTACTCTGCTCTGGCTGACATAATGATTAACACAGAGCAACTCAAAATTTGTTCATTGAGTTGAGATGAAGACTTGGAAATATTTTGAGATATAAACATTCAAAAACTGAGTTAAATGCAAAAAAAAAAAGTTGAGGGGAAAGCTCTAAAGAAGAAAAGTAGTTTGAGAGGATACAGGAGTTCAGCCAGTAAAATAACTAACCAATGTTTTGATCCAAAGGGACGGGAATAGAGCTAGAGGAAACAGGTACAGAAATCAGGCAAGAAATAAAGGAATTTTGGCAGAAGGGCTGTAAAATCAGCGCGTGTGAGGCATATGTAACTTTTATCAACAATGACAAGTGCTTCTGTCTCATCATTTTCAGATGGTGTGGTGGCCTTGCACTGTTCCTCTCGACCGATCGTGCAACCATAAAGTACTTGATCCAGGTTCAGAACTCTGTTAGGCTTCCTGAAATGGGACCCACAACAAATAAATTTGAAAAACTGATAAAATTGGCTGTAGACACACAAAATAAGACAAGTACCTTGTTCACGGATAGGAAATCTCTATCTTCTCATCAGGAAAGAAATGAAAACAAAGTCTGGAATTCAAAAATATGAAAGACATCCAGGAAAGTTCAATGTATAATTTTTTTTTTTTTACGCAGTGTTCTCATTTATGTTATTTTTTGGTCTTTGTTGCTGCACACAGGCTTTCTTTAGTTGCAGCGGGCTGGGCTACTCTCTAGTCCCTGCGTGGGCTTCTCCTTTCAGTGGCTTCTTTTGTTGCAGAGCATGGGCTCTAGGCGAGGTCTAGGTACTTGTCGAGCAGCCGCCTAGTTATCCCGTGGCACTGTGGAATCTTCACGGACCAGGGATCAAACCTGTGTGCCCTGCACTGGCAGGCAGACTCTTTCTTTTATTGGAGGCTAATTGGTTTACAATATGGCAGAAGACTCTTACCTACTGGACCACCAGGGAACTCTCGTGTATATAATTATCCTCAAATAGCAACAGCTAGTAAATCAGTGGACATGGCACATTTATATAACAGATATGTTTGCATTTTAATAGACGGTATAAGCTAGGACACCTACAGGATGGCCCTTGGTGATCCCCACGTTCTATTCTTCACCCCTACTTATACTGCTAGCAAATAAGATAACAGCAGAGGCAATGGGCTATACCTTCCCTGCAGAGATTACAAAGAGACTCCAGCTTCTAGGGCTGGTGCTCCCAATCTCTTGCTTGTTTTCCCTGAGCAAAGCCGGCTGCTGCTGTGAGTCACTCTATAGAGAAGCTCATGGCCAACAGTTGTGTCAATGAACTTGGAAATGGATTTTCTCTCAGTTGGCCTGGAAGACTGCAGCCCCAGCCAACACCTTGACTATAGCCTAGTGAGCTGCTGTCAGCCAGAGGTACGCAACAAAGCTGTGCTTGGCTTCCTAACCAACAGAAACTTTGGGAAAAAAAATGTTTTAAACTGCTAAGTGGATAAGAATGTATCATAAAACCTTTGTATCTCCAACTAAATAGCATATAATAAAACCACATTAATACAATCATACTATTATGAAATACTAGATTAGGTAGTATAATATGTATGTTCAGTCCTCCTGGACTGTAGCCCACCAGGCTCCTCTGTCTATGGAATTTTCCAGGCAAGAATATCAGAGTGGGTTGCCATGTCCCTCTACAGTGGATCTTCCCGACCCAGGGATTGAACCTGCATCTCCTGCGTTGGCAGGCAGATTCTTTACCACTGTGCCACCTGGGAAGCCCTAGCTAGTATAAAATGTTTGCTATTAATATACACTAGTTTAATACACTAGTTTTAAAATACTAGTGTTAATATACACTGATGTTCATGGAGCATTTACCATATGCTAGGCACTGTGTTAAAAAGTGTGACTGGGCTACATAAATTAAATACATCCTTTAGAATTAGTATATTCATAGGAAAGCAAGAGTAAAGGAAGGAGTAAAGAAAGAGTAAAGGAAGGAGAGAGATGAATGAAGAAGAGATAAGGGAGAAGGGAAAAAAGAGGGTGAGAGGAAGAAAGAAATCACACAGAAACCATAGAATCACCTTTAATATTCACTTTGTATCAAGATTTACTAGAGACTTCCCCTGGTGGTCCCTAGTTAAGGGGTTAAGACTCTGTTTCCAAAGCAGGGGATGCAGGTTTGACCCCTGGTCAGGGAACTAAGATCCCACAATCCTTGTGGCCAATAAAATTAAAAAATTAAAGAAGACTTTCTATAATTTAGTACAACTACTTACTTGAAATGTAGAAAATCTTAGGACCTTCCACAGAAAAGAATTAAACAACTAAAACATCCAGTGTGTAGTAAAGAACCAAAGGAATTTGTTACTCTGCCTGGAGCAGAAAGCCTGAGAGAGGACTTAATAATTTTTAAATGTATATTATTTTGAAGATTTTGGTAGCTTCATATTTATCACTTCCACAAAAATTAGGACAGAATAAAAATGAACTTCTTTTGGAGGTTAGTTTAAACGATATCTTGGAGAGATTTCCTGAATATAAGGCCATGAATAATTAAAATTCATTTAATCAGTCAACAGACTTTCTATACTCCAGCCATTCTGTTAATATGCAAATGGAATAGAACAGAAATAAAACAGATATTGTTTTGCTTTTATATTGCTCACAACATTTTCTAAGGAAAGTTCTAGAAATTCTTTCTTTGGAGATAGTGGTGTGATTTGATGTTGATGTATTTCTAGAAACAGAAAGATGGATTGAATGATTAGTAAAAGTTAGACCTGAATCTCATGACAGGAAAATTGGAATTTGCTTGTTTTGGGTGGCTTTTTTTTATTAACATGAAAATAATTTTTCCTATTTATTCATGGCTGTGCTGAGCCTTCTTTGCTGCACAGGCTTTATCTAGTTCTGGTGAGTGGAGGCTACTCTCTAGCTGCAGCCTGCAGGTTTCTCATTGCCATGGCTTCTCCTGTGGAGCACAGGCTCTAGGCATGCGGACTTAAACAGCTGCAGCTTCTGTGTTCTTTGAGCACAGGCTCAATAGTTGTGGCGCACGGGCTTAGCTGCTCTGAGGCATAAGGGATCCTTCCAGTTCAGGGATCGAACCCACGTCTCCTGCATTGGTAGGCAGATTCTTTACCACTGAGCCACCAGGGAAGTCCTGGAATTTGCTTGTTATTGGGCTCACCTGTACCCCTTGCATTTTCTGGTATAAGTGAAGGGGGCATTCAGCGCTGTCCTGAGATGGACTCCTGGGTTGGGCAGGAGTCCAAGGCGATCTTTCTTATCTTGAATTTTGATAATCTTTCCACTTGAAGATCCTTCTCTCTAGTTCCCTGAGTAATGATCTTTAACAAACCACATCAAAACTTAGGGTTTTGAAAGAAAAACGGTTTATTATTTTTCATGATTTTGTACGTTGATCAGGCACTAAGTCTGCTTGACATGGTGTTGGCTGAAAAATCCCAAATGGTCTCACTCATGGCTCTCTGGTGCTAGCTGCCCATGGAAACGAGCCTCTGATGGGGCTGCTGGCAAAAGTCTCAGTTCTTATCTATGTCGTATCTACAGCTGACTCAGTTGGGCTTCAGACAGAATGGCCCTGGTGGAGAGAAGAAACATCCCGAGAGGCAAAGGAAGAAGGTGCAGATCTCTTAGGATCTCCTCACTTTGTTTTCAGTTTTTTTTATTTTCTGGCCATGCTGCTGGGCATAAGAAGGCTTCCCTCATAGCTCAGTTGATCAAGAGTCTGCCTGCAATGCAGGAGACCTGGGTTCAATTCCTGGATTGGGAAGATCCCCTGGAGAAGGAAACAGCAACCCACTCCAGCATTCTTGCCTGGAGAATCCCATGGACAGAGAAGCCTGGTGGGCTACAGCCCGTGGTGTCACAAGAGTCGGACACAACTTAATGACTAAACTACCACCTGAGCATGAGGGATCTTAGTTTCCCAACAAGGTTTGTATGACTCTTGCCCACACCACGGACTGTAGCCTGCCAGGCTCCTCTGTCAATGGGATTCTCCAGGCAAGAATACTGGAGTGGGTTGCCTCTGCAGTAGAAGCACGGATTCTTAACCACTGGGCCACCAGGGGAATCCCAGGACTCAGCCTCACAAGTTTCCCAGCATCACTCCCACTATATTCTGTCAGTTAAAAGAAGTCTTCAGGGTTCCAGTTCCAAATTAAGGGAGGGAGAAATAGACTTTGCTTCTCGATGACAGGACTGGCAAAAAAAGAAAAAACTGTGTCACAGGGCTTCGCTGGTGGCTCAGATGATAAAGAATCCATCTGCAATGCAGGAGACCTGGGTTCAATCCCTGGGTGGGGAAAATCCCCTGGAGGAGGGCATGGCAACCCACTCCAACATTCTTGCCTGTTGAATCCTCATGGACAGAGGAGCCTGGTGAGCTACAGTCCACGGGGTTGCAAAGAGTTGGACAAAACTGAGGGACTGAACATAGCAGAGCACATATGTGTCACAAGATTAAACGAAATCTTTAACAGATTAGCTAAGAGCCAAAAAACACTTGTTTTGCCTTTTCCCTGAAACTTAGTTACCTCTCATCACAATTCTAAGGACCTCTTGTATGCTCAATAAGATAGAAAAATGCTGCTTACCCTTCATTACTGGCAGTGTTCAAGGTTCTTCCCCAGCTACCTGTCTCTTTACTCCTGTGTCTCTACTTACCATCTTTTGCTTCTGCTCCCATATCTATATACCTCAATCTCTTCTACACCTGAAAGTAAAATAGGCAGCTCTAGTTGGATATTTCATTGGCACCTTGAGTCCGTCAAGCTTTAGCTTAGAGAGAGCAGGATCATTTAAGCAGAAAAGGGCGGGTGGGGGCAGCAGAGGTGGGGAAGCTAAAGAACAGACTCCTAGCACTAACCTCCAAGTGACCAGTACCCCTCTTCTGGAGGCCACCTCGCATGCTGAGATGTCACCACTCAGCCTCCAGGAGCACACAGGCTCTGCTAGAATCCACACTACCAAAATGCATCCTCCCTGCCTGCCTCTCTCTTCACTTACGTGGCTTTGAATTCATCTTCTAGGTTGCTGGAACGTAAACCACCTTTAACCTCTAGCTATAAGAGGGTTTAGGGTATGTAGTTTTTAGTTTTCCACCCTCTGTGTTACAGGAAGGTGCCCAAGAAAGACACGTGAATAAATGTTAATTGCCTTATCTTTGCATATGTAAAACTGAGTCATTCTCTGCACCCCTGCCCCTCTCATTCTAGAACTCTGCCACCATCACCCAAGTGAAGCATGTGAGTCATCCCTGAATTTCTCCCTCACCTTGAATCCCAACACACACACACACACACACA